>ML739100.1:0-95056 GCA_009193565.1 Aspergillus coremiiformis | reverse complement strand
GAGCTCGGAAAATGAGATCAGATGCAGTGAGAAAAAAAAAAAAAAAAAAAAAGGCGGACCTTGTCCACCTTGCAGGAGGATCAGAATCCGAATCCAAATATACGGTGAGCAACAAACGATGAGCTGATCTAATGACACAGCCACGATAATGGACTGGTAGGTAAGTAGCCATCTTTTGAATTCGTATCCAGGGTCTGTATGTACATTACTCTACCTATACATCTCTTCATGCAAGGCTAATTAATTATCTACTTGCTCCCTTCTCTGTTGTCTGGCGGGGGTTTGAACTGCCCCGCGATAATACTGAATTGTGTGTACTCCGTAGGGCATTTAGTACCAGTGACCACAGGCTACAACATGGGGGGAAAATACCGCAACATCAGACCATTCTGTAGTTAGTTGGTATGAAGAGGTCATAGCGAAGCCCTTCTTTGGAGGTGTACGGAGTACAAGGTAGTCATTCTTACATCTGAAAAGGATTGATGATTTTGACACCTAGTATTAGTCAGATAAAAGAGAACAGTTCAGTTGAGTAGTACAGTGCTACAAGGTATGGTATTTCCCCTCCCCCCCTAAATGAATAACTTTCTTGGCAATCACTGATAAGCTCGGTATCGCAGCTTTAAAACCACAAGCCACCAAATCCTTGTTGGATGGAGATTATGTACTCTGTATCAAGTTGTGGATCATTCAGAAGCCGCAGTGTCGTTCCAGAATGCCGGGACAATGACGTCGGAAGTCGGAAGATCAAGCTGGGAGAATATCATAATCATCCGATTTCCTTCTATTTCTTTTCTCTTTCGCCCTAAATCAGAGACCCATAAATAAATACTACTATAAAAATAAACTTATGAATCCAGAAACTGAAAACTTGAAGAAAACACTTTCACCGCCTTTTCCCTCCAGTCACTTTCTTAATCTCCGGCCGAATGCCGGAAGGATTGGTTTGGGTGTGCGTGGACCCATGTTTCATCATGATTATTTACTCCATATGATTAATGATGCATGTAGCTGTAAGCCTGTAACATCAAACATGTATCGAATCTTTCTAGAATGGATGTGCACCACGAGCTAGGCTAGAAATCAGCCCACCAGCTCTAATTCAAAATACTGTACTGTATGTATGTACATACGGATACGTACAAGAGAATGGAGCAGGGAAGAACTGGAAAACTGCGGGTGGGGTTATTGTGGATGGAGGACACTGGGGTTCTTGTTTTAAGGATCGCTGGAGGTCCTCCCGGTCGGCTTGTCAGCCTGGCTAAGCAGACCTGGGGGGCTATTCACCCTTACCTACTGTATATACACCGTACTGTACCCTGTATTGTATGTACATACATACATACTAAAAAGCGCAATGTAGTACAAATCCGGTTGGAACTTGAAGGAATGACACTCACATTCAAACTTTCCCAAATTATATGACCTCTCCCTTTTGTTCGTTGCTCTGCCCAATCTTGCCTGACCATTGTCTTCCTCTATACAGTTAAGTCTTAGTATGTATAGAAAAAGAAAGGGGGAAAAGAAAAGTTTGTTTGGTTCATCCCTGCCTGTGCTACTGTGTTACAATTGACGTCACTAATCATAATACCACCAGTATGTATGGAATGTACTACTCCGTACAGGGAGTGGTACTATAGTACTTAGTATCTGTAGACTCTTGTACAAACAACTTGACACTGCAAAAGGTACCTACTTACCGGGCAAGGTCCGATGAAGGTGAGACAAAATCCACGGCTTTGTACCTGGGATCGGACGGCCTTCCCCGAACCAATGAAGCCATTGACTTTTGCAGGTTTTATGTCTAAATTAGTAGTGGGTGGTGAAACATGGTTTCGGGGTGCTAGAATACTCTTGGGGTCGGTACCTTGTTTCATTTGCTGGGACAGTCACAAGCTAATTCCGGGGAAGGTTTTCGGAACCAAAAAGTACATGAACCTTATAGCACTTCCGGTTCTAGGGACTGGTAGAAACTTAGGGGAAACAAAGACTAGGTTCCAACTAAGTATTTGCATCGAGAGTATCTGTTCTCCACTATGCACATACCCGGAAGGACGGGGAATATGTACGGAATCCTGAACCTGTGGCAATTTTTAGAGTCTAGAGTCTAAACTAGTCAATCCTTAGAGCGAAGGATCTAGGTAAACACTGTTCCAAGGGCAGGCAGTGTTGTTGTGTATCATTTCAGCTGGGCCGTTCGGTTCTGCAAAGTTAATCCAGAAAAGGTACCAAATACACAGCCAAAAGTACGACCTGTGTAAGGTTTATAGTACTCCATTCTCCGTATACACATCCAATATACGGAGTACGGGGTCTACTCCATACTACCCGACACCTAGTCTAGCTATCCAAGTCCAGTCCAGTGGGAATTAGGATGAAAATTCTCCTAGTGGCAAAGACACAAAGTTAGGAACACTCTCCCACAGTACTAAAGAATTTCTCCACCAGATTGCATGAGCCGGCGCCGCGATGATGGATAACAATCATCTACCAGGGGTACAGTCTTTAGTCGTTCTTAGCCTTAAAGTTTCTCGTCCCTGTCTCAAAAAAAAGAAAAAAAAAAAAAAAAAAAAAAAAAAAAAAAGGGATTGAGGGAGACAATTTCTCGCAATTTTGTTGTATTCACTTGTAGACTTCCCTCCCCCTTTTTTGGGACTACGTACTCTAGCGCCTCAGGCTGCTATGATCATGTGAGACAAAATTCTTTCTCCAGCTATACTTTGTATCACTACTCCGTACCGTATCATGGAACAAATGGATCCGCCTACTAAGGACACTCGGCTTTAACGGCTGTCGCTCCTGTAAGTTGTGTTACAGAGTACTCTGTACACCTTGTTTCTATCTCTCAAACATACTGAAATTCGGAAACTTTTGAGGCTTGAAGGATGTTGCATTGTGAAAGCACTTCATACATATATTGAGTTGACCTCACTCTCAAGGACGATCATATGCTGATCTGTATCACTATCACACTAGTACCCGATCAGAGACAGATTTAAGATTCGGTTTCCAATCCACCATGCAGATGTAGGTCCTATCCACCAATCATTGTCAGCAACGTATAGATGTCGAGATACCAGATATCTTTCTCTTTCTGTCCAGCATCATTCAATCGGTCACAATCCAGCAATCTTAATTGTACTGTACATACAGAGTACGTTAGTATACTACATAAAACCTGCAGGGTCGAGATGTGACAACAACCTAATCTTAGCCCTGTCTTGGAGAGATCTAAACTGATTAAGTTAGTATTACTAGGTACTACTAGTACTGTGTGACTGGTCTCGCTGCTTGAGCCCTAACACAGTATGTGTGTTTGTATATGCATGTGGAGCCTCACTATATTGAATCCAGGTTCATTATCACAGACCCTCCTCTCTTCACCAATTTCTTTATGTATGTCTTGAGTATATCACACAAATTTGTGTTTGACTTCACATATGCTATGCTGTCTTACTGTATATCTGCCCAAGTGCCCTATATATACAACTTGAATGTACATACTACACACACTGTATAAAACTCTCCAGTATCATGAAATGGCCAGATTAGTATTCTCTGCCAGCAGCATGGACACTTGTACCCGCTACCTATAAGGGATTTTGCAGGATATGAAGAGGTCAATCTTAACCTAGATGGTAAATAAATATATGGTTTATCACAGCTGTCAAATATGCATGTAATCTAAGATCAAGATACTGAATATGTTCGTTTTCATTTTTTATTTTCATTTTTTTCTATTTCCCCCATCGGGACTTGTTGTCAATTATCCTCATACCGGATAAGTACTGGTAATGCTGGCCCCGAAAGGAACAGTTGCAGGATATCCGGCAAGGTATGTTGGTATCCTTGCGGTGATGACGCACCCACATTGTGGTACCATATTGCATTGAAACAGGGTTGTTTGTCCGTCTGCGAAGCTGCCTTACTGTTTAATATGATAATGAGTGGATGCCTATTAGCTCTTATCCATCAGTCTCTTGAAGAATAAGACAACGAGACAACCACCTACGTCAGAAAGAACAGAAAAGAAAAGAAAAGAAAAAATACTCCGTAAAGAAACCTCTGTTTCCTGGACTAAGCGCCACAACGGTGTATTGTACGGATCAGTATTTATATTTATTTAAGTATTTTATTTACTACTACTCCGAGTCCGTATTGATGATGGATTGAATTGAAGAATTATTCTTATTCTTATTATTATCATTACTACTATTAGTATTATTACTACTAGTATTTTTCATCAGTAGCGTAAGCTTACATCGTATAGTCGAATGCTAGAGCCTGGAGGCGATCCTCTGCCCCGGTTGAACTTCTGGTCTCGCCTCCCCAGGATTGTCAAAAGTACGATCTTTGTTTTTTTTTTTTTGGGTCATTTTACGCGGTTCACATTCCGAATTCCGGACCGGAAATATGCCCCATACTAGTATTCCACTTCTCCCACACCATCTTTGGTCAAACTCTAGCTTGATCGACTGTACTCTAGAAAGATCGTAAGTTATCTACGGAGTAGTACGGAGTAGTAGATGTATATATAGTACTAAGTAGTACTTTCTACGGAGTCTGGTACATGCTAAGCTATACTATCCATTAGCTGGAACTTAAGTTGGCAGAGCATCTCCGATCGGACTGATTGGTTCCCTTGTCATATATTCAAAGTATCACTGACAGTTCAACGAGAAGGTGAATGATCTGTAGTAGGGAATCACTTGAAAGTTACTGGGAATATCCCAGATTGATATTCAGATTTTCAAAGTCTATTTCATTCCATCGTGAAAGATTCAATTCTACGGAGTACTATTGGCGCCACTCTGAGTCCCTCCACCACTAGTAGTTTTGATATCAGCATATCATTTATGTGACATGTCCACTCCACTGCATAACTTGAAGCTACCGACTCCGTACCCGCTTATTAATTGCTGGGGAGGATGCGACAGTGGTATTATTGGGAGTTCGTTGAGTTTCAACAAGAGTGTCATGTTTGCTGCTTATTTGAAATCTAGGTTCGTTACCTCGCTGTCATCAGCGTTTGGGCTTGATTGCTGCGGGACCATGCAGCCGTCAACGGATGGTACTAGAGTCCGGAGTAGTAGGGATTAGGTCCCTAGTAGCATCTATAGACTACTATTCAGAATACTGAGCTTTGATAAAAAAAAAAAAAAAAATAACAAACATTATTGTACTAATTGATCACCCCCACAGCAATTATTAGTCTAGGGTTTCTATGACAGCGTCTGCTGCAGTGCTTGTGTCAGTCTGATGTGCTGTCAGGCATTATCAATGATATACGAACGTTACGATGTACAGTACGGAGTACGGAGTACATACATACATACAGACAGACAGACAGACATACTACTAATGAGCCCCGACCTTCCCTGGTCATATAATATCTGCATATTAACTGCAAGGATATGTCATCTGCCCTTAATCGTTCTCAGCAGATGCATAGCCTATCACTATCACTAGTCTTACTTAGTCTTCTCTCGGAAGTTGCCTTGCACTACGATGTATGTATGTATGTACAGTACTCCGGTACTCCGTACTTGACGGCTTGTCTGTTAGTCCCGTTCTAGAGGGCTTAGCTCTCATTAACTTACCTTTGCGGAGAGTCTCGGAATAGCTTCTATTTGCTATTATGTTAATCCTTTGGTAGCCAGCAGAGGTCATAAGCCAATCGTGAATGTCCCTGTAAATTCCTAAGGCAACCGTTCTATGGTCACGCAGAAGTGAGATTCTTTGTCATCCTAAAAGCCCAACATCTACTACTACACTTGGTGATGATCTTCAAGAACCGGTCGAGTGTTTTGCGAGGCTACTATGACTGCGTAGACCGTTTCATCAGTGTTAATTCTGTATTGTTTTTTTTTTATATGGCTCAGGGTAAATTTGATGGGCCAAGTCGTAGCAACTTGGTGGGTATGATTATTTTCATGAAGGGATCGGTTCTATCAGTGCTTGCAGTTGTATGAACGCTGGATACAAACTGATGGCTGTTTTACCAGAAATACAATCCACCATAGATGAATAGAACATGGAAGCCAACATCATTAGCTGCGAGTAATGCACACTATCTACTTCGTATGGTTCATCCCGTCTTGCCTCTTTGTAAGGCACCGATCAGTACTGGTTATCATCACGTGTAGATAATAACATCACGTGTAATACAGGTTTGCTCCAAAGCCATGACAACATCCACCATGCGAGACTATAGTTATCTTTTTCGCAATTACTCAAGCAATGAGCTTTGCAATCCATAGGGAAGAAGGAAAATGCTTCTAACTTGATTGTTAGCTTTACTTTCTGGACTCATTTTGAAGGATCGCCCATCCTAGGATGAGCGACACAGCTCTTGCTGCAGAATGACGACACAACGAATAGGTTCATTGCGGCCATTCCATCCTCTTTTCCGACAAACTGTTTATCAACCTCCCACTAGGGAAGGAACAATAGGATTGTTTTGGAAGTATTATCGACAGTCCAGCACAGACGCTGGCACAGACGCTGGATCCTTGCAGCCCGCAGACCATCCTACCACTCCCGACCACCCTTCGCAATCCTCTCACCTTAATCCCTCGCCCGACGACTATTCTCGATTCATTTTCCAAGATAAATGCCGCTCGGTGATCTACGCTGGCTCAGGCGGTAATGGATGTGTTTCATTTCTCCGAGAGAAATACATCGAAGAAGGTCCGCCGAATGGCGGCGACGGCGGCAGTGGTGGGAGCATTTACATCCAGGCCATTGAAGGCCTCACGAGTTTACACAAGCTTGCTCGCAGAGGCATCATAAAAGCTGGTCGAGGGAAAAATGGACAGGGTAAGAGCAAAGGCGGCAAACGAGGCGAGGATATTCTCCTCCAGGTGCCTGTCGGGACGGTGGTGCGTGAAGTGAGCAGATATGACCCAGTTGCTGAGGAGCTGGCACTCCGGAAAACGCAGAGGGCCGGGGAAGTGGATGAGTTAGACGAGATCGGCGTGCCGTCTATTCGCCATGACCGATGGGCACTGTACCCAGGGGCAAATGCCTCGGATTTCCTGACGACAGTATTCCCAAAGAACCCGCCGCGAAGACAGCATATCGCCGCCCTCGAACCAAAAGCGCCAATTCATCTTGACCTGTCGCACCATATGGATAAACCCATTTTGCTCGCTGCCGGGGGTGTCGGTGGCTTGGGGAACCCGCACTGGGTGTCCCGTTCGATCAATCGGCCAAAGTTTGCCTCTAAAGGAGAGGGGGGGATGCGCCTGGAGGTAGAATTTGAATTGAAGCTGCTTGCCGATGTTGGACTGGTTGGAAAGCCTAATGCTGGGAAGAGTACGCTACTCCGATCATTAACCAACAGTCGCACACGGGTTGGGAACTGGGCATTTACCACACTTGCGCCTAACATCGGAACTGTCGTTATCGATAATCATAAGGGAAGACCACTAGTCGAGTCTAAGGGAAAAGTCTCGCGGACAAACTTTACCATTGCCGACATCCCTGGTTTGATTGAGAACGCGCACCTTGACCGTGGCTTGGGCTTAGGGTTCCTGCGACATATCGAGCGAGCTGGTATCCTGGCATTTGTGGTAGATCTTAGTGCTGGAGATCCCATACAAGGACTTAAAAACTTGTGGCATGAACTCGGCGAGTACGAACGGATCCGTGATACGGAGCCGGCTCTGAAAGACGAAGGCGATTCCCTAACATGGGTTCCACCGACCCATGGTCTGCCTGAGCTTCAGTCTGAAGTCCATGAGATTATCTCGCAATCCGAACTTCCTGATCTCACCCTTCCCCCCATTCACACGAAACCTTGGTTTGTTGTGGCTACTAAAGCTGATCTACCGGAAACTCAAGAACAATTCAAGAAGTTGCGAGACTACCTTTCAGCTGTTGAGAAGGCTCAGATTGAGCATCCCGGCGGCCATCTCGATGGCTGGAGAGAGAAAGTCTACGCTGTTCCTGTGAGTGCCTTGCGGGGAGAAGGTGTCAGTTGCATTCCAAATCTCGTCATGGAGTTTCTTCAATGAGTTGAATCTATGGATCCTGTATATTGGGTATTCGGCGGGAATTCCAAGTAGCATTCATTCATGCACTATTCGGCGATATACCGACGACATTGGGCTTTTGTATTTATAGGATCATTGTATATTATTCACATGGAAAAATCTATGAATTCCACGCAGCTTTATGACTTCAAATTATGATAAGGTGGTGCCCTTCAGTCCTGCAGCTCAATGCTGTAAAGAACTTAATGTAATCTCCGCATGACTTTGCGATAAACTAAGAGTGATAGAAAAAGATTGTCGACTACAACAACAAACCCTTTACAACACACGCCATTCCCTATCCATATTCTCACGCATAGATCCACACTTGTGGTATGAATCCTATCCAGAAGTTATTCTTCCAAAAACTCTCACTAGAGAGATAATGGTCCGTCTTGAAGAAATCACTGCTGTCGCGCTTTCCGCTGTCGCAGAACCAGCCTCCGACGACCCCATCCACAAATGCCTCAACTACGATTCAGAAGCTCTTCGTGAGCTTGTCCTGAACACCCCAGATGAGGCTCTACAGCTTGCTGACGCGAATCTACGCGTTTTCCCATTCAAAGATGTCGAAACATGCTGGCGACGCCTGTACACGGACGCGAGTATCGTCAAAGCTTGTCTCAGCATATGCGACCACTGTGGGTTCCCCCGCGAAAGAAATTCTCATAAAGAAGACGGAACACACCATACATCATTCTATTCTCGCTTGCTCAGCGACCTTAATAAGCACATGAATAGCGGCAAGGAAACAGAAGGGCTCAAAGTATCCCCCGATGCCCCGTGGTTATCACCGACAGTACACATTCTCGACAAGGCCTTGATCATGACCGGTGCCCCTCTACGCGAGTCACTTATTGAATCTCTTCTCGATGCGCTCCAGAATTCCACTATATCCCCCTCTGAGAACGGAACGGCAGACCTTCAGACCCCTTACGGCGACGACGGCGACGACCGAGCTGCAAAACGCAGAAAAGTATCGCCTCCACTATTTCTGCCAGATGCGATTCCCGCTCCCGCGCTGAAGAGTCCCATCCTTCGCGTTTCGGCGCCTTCCTTCGACTCTATCGAGCATCATATTCGCCATACCAGGACCCCCCTTGTCATTACCGATGCGGTGGAACACTGGCCGGCGATGTCAACTAGACCCTGGGCCTCGAAAGATTACTGGTCCAATCGAACCTTTGGTGGACGGAGACTTGTCCCGGTGGAGATCGGGAGATCGTATACGGATGAGGGATGGGGTCAACAGATCATGGAGTTCGGGGAATTCGTCGACCGATATATCTGGCATGGACAGATGCAGTTTTCGGAAAATTCTGACAGGGAACAGAGTCAAAATGGGCCCGGAGAGCATAATGGTAATACAGGTTACATGGCACAGCATGATCTTCTGGCGCAGATCCCAGCCTTGCGGAAGGACATTTGTATCCCGGATTATTGCTACATTGATCCACCGGGGCCGGAACCCGGGACACCATTGTACATGAAGAAACGCAGAGAGCAAGAAGGGAAGCTGCCGGAAATGGGTTCACGGGCAAAATCTACAGATCTTATGGATAAGGATAACTGTGATGATAATTCATCTAATTGCTCAGCCTCGGAGCTGGGTCTCCCTGCCGATCCCATCATTAATACCTGGATTGGGCCTTCCTGGACTATTTCGCCCCTGCACCATGATCCATACCATAATATTCTGGTCCAGGTCGTGGGCGCTAAGTATATCCGTCTATACTCTCCACGGACACCCGCCTCGCAGATTTATCCGAAGGGAATGGAAGTCGTTCATTCCTCGTCATCGGAGAACAGAGACAAGGCAGAAGGTGGTGTCAATGAGCCACGGCTCATCGATATGTCCAACACGTCGCAAGTCGACCTCGCAGCCATAGAACTCTCCCCGGCCGAGTCTGAGCAATGGGACGCCCTGTGGCCGGGCTTTATGCAGGCCGAATACGTTGAAACGGTCCTTAGGGAAGGGGAGTGTTTGTATATTCCTGTCGGATGGTGGCATTATGTCCGCAGCCTGAAGGCGGGAATCAGTGTTAGTTTTTGGTGGGAATAGAATCTTTACAGATGATGATAGCTTATTTCGCATTGGTATGTTCTTAGATACCCTATCTTCTACTCTCTTTTTCCTTCCTTTTTTAAAAGCAGAATTGGACCACCGGAGTTTGAATTGGGATTTCCTTGGTTTTAATGGTATAGACAGACATGTTACTTGCCTGTTATGTTCATTAATCACTCCCTGTGATCATAAACCATGGTACTATCTTAAAGACAATAACAAAATGGGAGAAACAACAAAGCACAGAGTAGGCATCTTCCAATTCAAGCTTTCCTTACCAACAACACCAAAGGTTTCCCAGCTTCTATAGAATCTCCCGGTTGGACCAGGACCTTTTCGACTGTTGCCCCAACGGCAAGCGATTCAGCCCGTACCGCGATCTCAAGCTTCATCGCTTCCAGAATAACCACAACTTGGCCCTCATCAAGCTTGTCGCCTTGCTTAATTTCAACCTTCCAGATATTGGCATTCAGTGGAGCTTCGATCGGGAGAATCTGTGGATCTAAATAGACTGTTGGTAAACATTCCTTCTCGCAATTGTCCTTTCCGTTCTTCACGGGAAATGTGGAATGGCTAAGTAGTGATAGGTACACACCTTTTAGTAGACTCTCAATCGCATCTACTGGGACACTTCTCGCTGCTTTCTCCTGTTCCCAACGCTCTAACAGCTCCGCTTCAAGTTTATCCGTTTCTTCTTGTGCTCTGCGTTGCCGTGCTCGGATGGCTGCTACTTCCTCTTTCGTGTCGCGGAGAAGCTTGTTGTGCTCTGCCATATCAAAGATCACTTCCTCCCACTTGTATTCGTATCTACCGCTATTGAACAGGGCCAGGTCTTTTTCATACTGCTCTTCTGAAACGCGGTAGAAGGTGATCTGGTCGAATTCTTCGAAGAGCCACGGTCTATCAGGCGTATAGCCTTTCTTGGATCCTAGGATATCGACTCCCGGGATCGTCATGCCGGTCATTTGGTAGCCTCCGGGAGAGTCAACGTTGTATAAACTATATATTTGTAGAGTTATCATTAAGATAGACTAAACAGCACGGTGGATGGCCGATATGTAAAAGGAAAAGAAAGTGCTACTTACGCCATGCAGCTACCACCCCACGACACAGAGCCTGCGGGCGTGTAGACTCTGCTGGGATTCATCTTCGGGCAGTTCATTCGTTGACGGGGGTCGATGGGGAGTGCTAGAGGGAGAGCTGTGAAAAAACCAACGGATACGACCATTAATACTGCAGTCAAGTAGATGCTTTCAACTTCTTCCTTTGTAAAGGCGTTGTTCTTTGCAACGAAGTTCATGTTGTCGGGGAGGTAGGAGGCGTAAGGACGCTGTGTCTCCATGTATCGTTCAATCGCATTCTTTTGTCGCTGGCTTTCGAATACGAGTGGAAGCCTGAATAGTCGACTGGGCATCTTTGCTTCGCTGAGATCGCCGAGTCTGGTCTCGATTTCATAAAGGTAGGCGACAAGCTTCTTCTGAGGGATTTTTGTGCCGTCGTAGTAGAGCATGAGGGCTGAGTTCTAAGAGTTAACATGAGAAGGTCTTGCTTAACAAAGTGAATCCCACAGTTTCCGCATCCAACCATTGAAATGAGCCCGTTGGAAAACGTGATATCTCTGTTGCTTTGGTTTAAAAGTTTCTTTAAGGCAGTAACTCTACAGCGATGGTTCAGGTCGAAAGATCCGGTGCCATAATCAATCAGGATATAGTCGTCTCCCGCCTGTTTGAAGGAATCTTAGCTTAGAGTAAAACTCCACTGATATCAATGTTTACCTGTCGATAGTTCACGAGAGGCTGGTTCCCCTGCTCCGGGATTTGATAAACAACACCAGTACTGCGAGTCTCTGCCGTCAGTGCAGGAGGAGGGTTATCTGCCAAAGGGGCTATGTCACCGAAATGGCCTCCTTCGTAACAGCATTTGACAACTTCACTGAGGAATTCCTCCATGCGATTGCGTGCTGTTAAGGCATCTTCCAGAGAAGTAGCCCTGTATTTAAGGGTATCGCCAGCTTTCATCTGCCCTAATTTCCACAGATCTGCTTTAACGACTGTGTGGCTACTGACGAAGCCTCCGAAGTCTGGCGCATCCTGTGGGAAGATTACAGGGTCGTCACCTGTCCAGTTGAGTGATCCTATAGCGTACCCATACTCGATCAAATTAGACGGATGGGCGCCACCCTCTCCTCCGTCCGAGCGAGCCCACTTCGGCTTCGGACCAAGAAGACGAATCCCACCTCTTGCTGCATTGTGAGAGATTTTCCATTTCGTTTCGTACAGCATATGAATACTGTCAGGGGCAAGGTAACCTGCATCGTAAGGTCCCGGCATAGACAGGAGTTCCCAGTGATTATGGTACTTGGGAATAAGATGCTCTGACAGAGAAAGATTACCATGAGTATCTGGTACCTCGTAAGTTATTGATAGCAGGTCGCCAGACACAAGCTGCCGGCCTTGATACCCTCCGACGCCAACCATTGGGGATGTAGACTTCGATCCGAACCATTCGGTGACATTCAAGAAGCCTCCAAAGACCGCTAGGTAGGCTCTGCATCCATTTTCAGTGGTTTTGCCAATTTTCAGTCGTTGACCGGCTGACATTCTGATCCTTGACCACATCCGAATTGGAGAATTGTCAAGACTGGCTTGTATAGGAGCCCCACAGAGAGAGATGAGTGCAGGTCCCAGGAAGCGTAGTTCTGGGCCACTTAGAGTTATCTCAAGTGCCTCAAGTCCAACGGGATTTCCCACAAGTGCGTTTGCAATCCGGAACGCGAAAGGGTCCATCGGCCCAGAATGACAGAATCCTTTGCCCAGTGTTGGACGACCAGGCCAGTCCTCAATGAGCGTGTAGGCGCCACCGGACACAACATCAATGGCAGACAGTGAATACTGAAAATCGTCCAAGAACCTAGTTAAAGTATTTCCAATAACAAACCGTTTATCAGTAAAGATTTCGGCCAAGAAGTCTAAGTTCGTCGGGGGCCCGCAGATTCGCGATTGCTTTAATATTGTCCTCATTCCCTCAATGGTTTGCTGTCTGCTTGGAGAATGGAACATGACTTTCGCAAGCAAAGAATCTATTGCTCCAGATAAGTTTGTATTCAATTTATACTTGACTGCAAACCAGAAGCAACGTACCATAATTTGCTGATACTTTAATACCCCTGTACACCCAAGTGTCAATCCTGGATCCTGGTAATTGCTTCCACTCCACATTCTGCAATGTCCCGGAACAGGGAGCAAAATCTTTCGTCGGGTTTTCAGCATATACTCTGGCCTCGATAGCGATACCCGAAGGGGCATCTGCAGGGATACTCGTAAGAAAGACTGCCTCGAGGCCCTTCCTTCCTGAAAGTTGAGCATCTGCTTGTCTCAACATGAACTCCACCAAATCAATTCCATAACATAGTTCCGTAATACCATGCTCAACCTGAAGCCGAGTATTCATTTCAAGGAAGAAGAAGGCACCCGTCTCGTCATCGACGAGATACTCGATCGTTCCAGCCGATCCATAGTTAATAGATTCCGCAAGACGAACGGCAGCGTCCCCCAACCTTTTTCGAAGTCCCGGATTTCTTGTGACGAAGGGACTTGGACACTCTTCAATTACCTTCTGGTGTCTTCTCTGTATAGAGCATTCGCGCTCGCCGATGGCGATTGCTTTGCCATCTCCGTTGCCAAAGACCTGAACTTCAATGTGGTGACTGGATGGATAGTATCGCTCAATGAACATTCCGGCATTCTTAAACAGAGCCTCTCCTCTAGATCTGACGGTGTCAAACGACTCGCGTACCTCGTTTTCGGAGCTACATGTAAGTAGACCCATTCCACCCCCACCAGCCGTAGCTTTGAGCATAACCTGGTGCATAGCATATTAGCTCTGCTGAGAAATCGGCTCGCCCATGACGTACCGGAAACCCTAGATTCTTGGCCACTTCTACAGCCTGCTCTTCCCTCGTTACCAGACCGCTTGATCCCGGTATGATAGGTACTCCTGCCCTTGTAGCAAGTTCTCGCGCCGTGTGCTTTAGTCCAAATGCTTCGATACTTTCTGGAGATGGGCCGGCAAAGACCATACCAGCCTCAGCAACAGCCCTTGCAAAATCCGCATTCTCCGACAGAAAGCCGTATCCCGGAATAATGACGTTCACATGACTACGTTTCGCTATTTCGATGATTTGGTCTCTCAGATGTTATCAGACGAATTCCATCGCAAAAATGACAAGAAAGACTGACCCATCGAGGTATGCCTTAGAAGGCGGGCCTTCAAGCAGGACTGCCTCATCTGCTAAGTGAACATGGGTGGAAGCAGCATCTGGTTCGGTATAAACCGCAATTGTTCGCAATTTCAACCCCCTAGGGTAATTAGTCAATTACCATTCTGAGCCGAGCATTAGGTATGATCTAAATGACTCATACTTTGCTGTCTTCAAAATTCGAACGGCTATCTCGCCACGGTTGGCGACCAGCAATGTTTCAAGGTACTCCATTGGTAAGTCAGGATTCATCAGTGAGAGTGCTCCAAGTGTTGAGTGGGTGGCATAGTATGTTAAGAAGAGGGGACGGCTTGTCCATATCCTCCATCCTCCGAGCTAGACGATCATCGATGTTGTAGACCTATAACAGAGACGCCATGACTTCGAATACAGATCACAATTTCTTGATAAGCTTGCCAAGTTATCCAAATATTGGGGTATGCGTCGATCGATGGCAACTGGAGAAATTGGAGGGGAGCGAAGTCAATGTATTTATCGATAAAAGTGGAACAAGACCCCTCTTCTTGGCTAATCGCTGCCAGTGCTCGCTGGAATTCTGCAACCCAACTGAAAGCCAGCTACAAAGCAACATATTAGCCATGGCCCCGATAGAGCAGAGAGCGTTAATCAACTGTGACTTAGGAGAAGCTGTATGTGGTCCTTACCTTTTCCTGAATCTGCAATGTCGATGACATCGATGTACTAGTAGCAGTTAACATTGTCCATAGTATGGCAATTGGGCTTGCGGTCCCGATCTCGAACTCCTCTCTCTGATTGATATTGCAAATGTCGCCTGCGGCTTTCACGGCGGTGACCCTCTTATCATGATGGAGACCGTTCGCAACTGTAAAGCCCATAATGTTCGGATCGGGGCTCATCCCGGGTTGCCGGACCTGCAAGGGTTCGGACGACGGGAAATGAAGCTCTCGTCCGAGGAATTAACAGCTATAACCATTTATCAGGTGGGGGCACTCCAAGGTTTCCTGGACCGCGAAGGCGTTCCCCTCAGCCACGTCAAACCCCACGGGGTACTATACGGGATGATGTGCCGGGACTATGAAGTGGCCAAGGCGGTCATGCTTGGGATTCCCAGGGGAGTACCTGTTTTCGGGCTTGCAGGGACGCAGATGGAGAAAGCAGCCAATGACCTTGGAATGGAATTCTGGGCGGAATTATACGGTGACGTCAAGTACGACTCGAGAGGAATGCTCGTTATTGACCGGAAGAAGAAACCATGGGATCTCGGAGATGTGGAGCGACATGTCAGACAGCAGGTTGAAGAACAGTCAGTGACCGCAGTCGATGGCACTGTTGTGCAACTCCCATTAAAGAGCTATCCTTTGTCCATCTGTTGCCATTCTGATTCACCTGGTTGCGTGGACATCATCAAAACAACAAGAAAAGTGGCGGATGAGTTCAATCAAAAACATGGAAGGTGAGGTGAGGTGTATACAGAATACATTTATGTCCACCGTACATTCAGATGTAGTAATAATGAGAAGCATAAACTTTGTTGTGTATTGAAATATGGGAAGTTGGAAAGGAAGGTCGGGGTTTATCCCATTGATATAGAACGTGTTGGGGGTTGGTACTCCCGGAAATAGTTTTGGATTATATATGGATAATGAAAGAACAATTTCATTAATGATCCGATGTGGTGTAATGGCTAACATCGCTGTCTCTCACACAGCAGCTCGGGGTTCGATTCCCCGCATCGGAAAGATTTCTTTTTTCTTCTCTTTGTCTATTGTTTTTCATTCCCACCGTTGTCAAAAAAGATTGCCTTTGTTTCCCTCGTTTCCCTTGACTCAAGGTAGTAGTCCAGATAGCTCCTGCATCTCACCCACTCCACTCGTATACTTCTCTCTGGTAGCCGGCACGCAACTAAGCAGTCTCATTCCAAACGCCTTCACTGATCGATAGACTTAGAGTATTATCCACTAATACGAATGATAGAAACAGGTTGATATCCATTGGTATGAGGAGGTTATCAAAAAAAGAGGCACTCCGATATCGTCGGAAAGTACGGCGATGAATCATGGCTACTATCTTGGGTTAGTCCGAGTTGTGGAATTGTCCTCCGCCCGGGCACTGACCCAACTTGCCCTAAAGAAGAATGGCGTTGTCATTGGAAGGGCGTGCAAGGCAGCAGATGAGTCCGTGACCCATTCTTTCTTTCATTTTCTGTTGGTTGAAGTTCTATTATTGATACAGAGGTCTACCTAAGTTGTCTCCAGCCATGAGATGGGTACGTACTAATGGGCGGTGGGGCCGAATACGACCCTCATGCCCTGAGTCGCGGAGCCAAAGGCCAGGGAAAACTACTAACCACTGGCTTAGCAAGGTTGGGTTCGGCATGCGTTGCAATGTCGGATACTCTACTCCGTACGGAGTAGACGAAAAACTGTATCTCTTTGCTCATGCCCATCTTCCATCTTTCACACCACTACCTATTCTCTCTTATGATCGATCATGCGTTGTTTTCAGTCCCCAGCCATTTATTCTTGATTTATGCTACATTGATTATAACCCCTCCCCCGATTTGACGTGATTGAAGCACGAGTTGACTCATAACGGAGTGAAGCCGGAGCATCAACGTGGAAATGGAGTTCTTCGATTTCGATGGGGCCTCCTATGGGTCCCAGTCTCAAATCCGAGATGACGATGTGGCTTCGGACCGCAGGGAGTTCGATGAAATTGATGATTCTGCCGAAAACTACAAGTCACTTCTGCTAGATCAACCATTGGAATTCCTCAACGATTTACCAGAGCAAGATGTTGCTGAACCTGCCGTCAAACAGTCTGGACTGGCTATGGATAACGGTGTCTACCCCATGGGTCGTGCCAAAGAACCCTGTGACTTTTGTAAGAGCATGGGCCTGGACTGTTTTGTTGCCAACAGAGGAGTCATGCAGAACAGTGGTTGTACCTGTTGCATCTCTCTTTACAGAGAGTGTAGTTTCACCCATTCCAAAGCACCCGGCAAATTTCTGGATACATTACATCCAATTAACGAGAATTCCTTTATCTCACCCGGTGGCTTAACAGGGAAGAAGGTGCTTAAGTCGCTTTATGGTGCTACCTTTGTTGAAGATGTCGACGGTCGGGGGAGAAAAGCCAGTTCTCGACTTTCACGCGAGGCTGTCCGCATTCTCAAAACATGGCTCTACGAACACAGCAACCACCCGTATCCCAATGAAGAGGAGAAAGATGAATTGAAGCAGCGTACGGGGCTGATGCGGACTCAAATCTGCAATTGGCTTGCCAATGCCAGACGGCGTGGTAAAGTTCGTCCCCCTCCACGCAACAGCTCTCCGATTCACGGTGCCATTGAGATTCCGAGATCACCACAGCCAGATATGACCCTCATGACTCCACTTGAACGATGGAAGCACTCACCCCCTGAAAACGAACCTGCTGCTACATCTGATATTATTCGAGCCCTGGTGAACACATCTTTAGATTCTGTTCGAGAGCGATCCTCTCAATCCGGTCACGTGCGATCCCATTCTCGGAGGACTGGGTCTAGCAATGACTCTAGCCATGGCAACTCAAATATCTTCCGTGCCCCTTCTATCAGTAGCTTAGAGACAAGTCGGTCAGCTACTCATTCGTCTATATCTGACCTGTCTTTCGCCTCCGCCTTTTCTCATAGATCCTCCTTAGGGTCATTCGGTTCTATGGACCGGAAGGAACGTCGTCGCCGCCGCCGCAAAGCCCCAGCACCCCCGAACACTTTCAATCAACAAAAGGCTCGCAGCACTCGTATTTTCCAGTGCACCTTCTGTGCGGACTCCTTCCAGACCAAGTATGACTGGCAACGACATGAAAAATCGCTGCATCTAGCCTTGGAGAAGTGGACCTGCTCGCCTCACGGAGGGGTGGTTTTCATGGACGGCGCAAACCGTTGTGTATTTTGTATGACGGTCAATCCAGACAATGATCATCTTGAATCGCACAATTATAGTACGTGTCAAGAGAAATCACCTTCCGAGCGGGCCTTTTATAGGAAGGACCATCTTAATCAACATCTGAGGTTGGTGCATGACGTAAAGCTCCACCCCTCGATGGATCAATGGCGAAGTAATACATGCGAGATACGATCTCGGTGCGGATTCTGTACAACTATTCTCACAACGTGGAAAGACCGAGTTGACCACCTAGCTTCCCATTTTAAGAATGGTGCCGACATGACTCAATGGCAAGGAGATTGGGGTTTTGATCCTGACGTCGAACGCTTGGTCCAGAATGCAATGCCCCCGTATCTCATTGGACAAGAGAAGTTCACATTGGATCCTTATAAACCTTCGCCCGCTTCAGGGCAGTCACCAAGCTTAGCCGTGCCAGAGGATGCCAACTGCTATGATCGTCTCCAGCGCGAACTTACGGTGTTTATTCATAACTCCACGGGTTCTGGCATCACCCCAACAGACCGAATGCTACAAGATGAAGCCCGACGTATTATTTATGACAATACTGACCCTTGGAATCAGACTTGCGCTGATAATCCAGTCTGGCTTGGCGTTCTGAAACGTTTTGCTGGACTTGAAGACTTTCCGGACTCAGAACACGTTCAATTCGCCAATCTAGGCATGCAACCGCCTTACGCCGCCCAGGGCGGGTTACGGCGGCCCCCTGTTGAGACCAACCCAGTAGCTCAGAGCGTATTTTATCGACAGCCTTTCAGTCCAAGCCATCCCAGCTCTGGCTTCCAGAGCCCAGCATTCCTAGGCACTGGTCGGTCCTCAGCAGCAGCAAGCATTCCAGGAAGTTCGACTAGTAGTTACGCGGGTAGCATTGGAATACTACCCGCTGTGACACAATCCGGCTTATCAACCGAGTGGGGAAGCAGTCTCTCAGCTGAAGTGTCATCGTTTTCGACACCTATGAGCGGCTTGGTGGATCCATTCGTGCAGATGGGATTTGACCCCGAATTCCTGCAGCAGTTGAACGATCGTTATGGTGAATTGGACCTAGATGACCTGCAAGGATTGGAACTGGAGGAGAGCAGCCGGCATGGGGGTGACTTACTACCCGGAAGTAAGGAAAGCAACGTGGCAATGAAAAGTTTGCCCGACTCAGGTAATATTGAGTCCGCACCAATTCCTATTCCTAACCCCAAATCGACGGACGTGTTGATGGCCGATACGGTTTCTTATCAAGACGTGACGACCTGTCAACGTGGGCCAAAATAACCCGATAGGGATGATTGCGTAGAGTGGGGTGAACAGGGAATGAAAGAGTGGAATTGATCGTGGATCAATCAGAAGAATTTTTTCGTTTTCTTATTTTTCTTCTTCTTTTTGTTTTTTTGTTTTTAATTTTAATTTTAATTTTTTTTTTTCTCGCCCTCGGTTTTTTTGGGGGATTCATTGATTTCCCCTCTCAGTCAGGTACATGCGTAGCAACATTTAAAGGATTCCCTTCGTTAATTAGTGGGTAATATAATGAACTTTGTGTGTAATGGCGCGTATAGGAGTAGAGAGGTCATGTCAGTGGTCAACCATTTGATTGGCTAGATAGATGGATTTTGATCTTTAGGTAGGAATGATTGAATGATTGTTGAATGGATTGCGCAGAATTGCGTATCAAAGGAAGTTCAACGGTGGGTCTTCCCGTTGACATGTGATTCAACTTGTGAACTTGAACTCGGAGGATTTTCACGCCTCAACAGGTTTTCCTCCTGCATTTTCTTTTTCTTTTTGAATGTACAGTACTATGCATCAGATGTTCAAACAACCACGGCGTCCACATGAACCGTAACTTGTCCTCAGCATGACTGTCTATCCAAGACGACGGTCCATACTGTTGCAATCATCCGTCAAGATATTATAAAATTACTAAATGACACCGGGGACCGGCTGCTGCATCAGATCTACGCTGTGTTTCTGTCACCTGAGAGAACTGAGAACCTCAACTTGAATTGCCCCTCGTTTGATGCTCTTCGCTTATCACCCAAGCCAACTACTAAGAAATCGAATACAATGGACAAGCAAGCTGCTTTGGAAGACACGATGGTTCCCCTTCAAGGACTTACCGTTTTCCTCCCTGTTATCCCGGCTTCTATTCGGCGACGTATTATTCCCCGTCTTTATTCTTCCTTCCATCGTTCGGTCAGATCGGACTCGAATATTAGTACAGAAAGAGCAGATCCCAAACCAAAAGACCTTGGTTTGCTTCCGTCTTTCTCAAACCCAGAGCTAGAACTTTACGAGCAGAAATCCGAGATAGCCTCGGGGGACCTGCAGCGCCCTGCTACTGCGGGCAGTAGTAGTAACGATCAAGATTCGTGTCGATCTTCACTCTCTGGGAAGCTATCGGACACTAGTTATATCACTACTTACGAAGAGGCCAAGGGTGTAGAGTCCACGGGCTCAGCGGTGTCCAAGTATGAAGAGGAGTCTGGATTGCGGTGGAATCGAGTCGTCCCAGGTACGCGCGCATATCCTACCATGCCAAGCGTCAAACCTATCTTCGAGGTAAAATAATATAAGATTGCCTCTAACGTTCATGGTGTAGCACTTAACCTCCTCCGGATTGCAGGATTCGAAGCCCAGCAACCCCAATGTGATGACCGCCTGGTACGGTCATTGTACATAAATGCACTAAGCTATCTTCTCGAGGCTTTACCCGTCGACTTGACCTTTGAAGAAACTGCAAGGATCCGACAGAGCCTACCTGGCCGAGTGACCACCTCTCTCACAGTACCCCCGACAGCTGGCTTTGTCAACCACCCTGTGAACACAAGATATCCCGCAGAACGGTCTTTTCTGCATCGCCTACTGGCTTTTAGTATTGTACATTTCTTCCTGTTACTGCAGTTCCTGATCCCATATCTCAAGATTGTCGTGCATCGAATATACCACTTTGAACGGTCCCATCGGTTTACCGAACGCATTGTCTCGGCGACCTTAGATGCTGCCGATGGCTTGGGCAAAAGGAGTGTGAGTCTGGGCTCAGCAATGTTAAGCCTACATGATGGGAAGGTAGGGCTTGTAATGTCGAGCCTGGCTACATGGTGGGTTGAAGGGATTGCAGGTGGACTTTACGAGGGCATCGGAGAGGGCATGACAATCTTAGGATTCATTCGGCCCAATCCTGGCGTGATGAGTGGGACACCATTACAACCTATGCCAAGCAGCTGATATTGGTTGGTAAGCACTGTATAATCAATGTTGACATGCCCAATAGAATACGTATCCTCAGAGCTACTTGGGAAATGGAGGTCAAGGTGCCACAGGCATCGGTGTGTTTGACTGGTTGTTGTCTATTTTTTAGACTCCTTGCGTTCGAGTTAACTCCTGCTGTCCTTTTTTCTTTTGGCATTTTATCCTTTTATGATGAATGATTATGGTCTTCAACTAAATTACAATTGACTTCGCAAGATCAAAGGTACCTTGACACCGTTTTGTCCAGTCAATTGTACTCTTCTGGATATTCTATTCAGAAAGCTCACAGCTTGTTCTGCACTATCCTCCGTCAACAATGGACGATGGTGATGTTCAACCTAGCAAAAGAGACTTTTGATAGCGTGCTACATGAAAGCTACGCATTGTGGTCAGGTTACGACGTGGAAGGCGTTAGTTCTTTTCCGATTGATTGTATCGATCTGGGAAACGTATTCGGCCCAACGCCACCATTCCTTGGACATAGGCTGATTCCTGAAAATGATTCGGTTTCATTTAAATGTACCGAAAGTCCAGCTGATCTATCTCAGCGGTTGTTCGATGTGGAAGACTTCTAACGAAGCATATCAGCTTGAGCGAAAAGAAATGAGCCACGTGCTTTTACTTGCGACTCAGCGGGCAATGAGAGTAGAACTTTCTGATTCCACCCCGTTCGCTGAATGACCGAGGGCTCAAGGTGTCGAAGGAATGACGAGGGCAGCTACAACATGATTTTTTGTTTTTTTTTTTGCTTGTGTTTATATCCTGAGTGCTCAATGGGCTGAACTGTTGAATCAATCTCCAGAGCATCACTGTATAACTACCTTCGAGAAAGGGACTCTCCCGCGTGAGGCACCATTCCTAAAAAGTGATATTGAAATTAATATACAAAATGATGCTAGTAAAGAGGAAGTTCATTAATGGACTATGATCTTGTCAGCTTATGAAGGATAGAGCAGAGTGTATATCATCTGTACTGTACAGTAAGTACTGTACCTCATAGGGCTGAAGGCTTAGACGGAGATTAGCGGACATAAATCCCCTTGGTAGTTTTGTTACTTGTAGCGTTGCTGTGGACCCGACCGCCCGGCAAAAGTAGAAGGCGGTCTCAGAAGAATTTGACACTGCCCCACGAGAAAAAGGGGGTTTTTCATGTGTATCGTGTAAAACTAATACTAGTACGGAGTACGGAGGATGTCTACCAAAAATGCTCTTCTAAATTTATCTAACAAAACACCTAGAGGATTGGAAGAGTTTCTCAATTATTCTGCCGGAGAATACCGTAGCCGTGTTGTCTCCGAGCGGTAACTCAACAAACAGCATAGCTTCACTTACTACGGAGTACAGAGTACTAGGTACCTACATACATACATAGCCTCATGCAACATGTCCACTTCCAGATTGCCCAATGTCCCCGCTCTGCGTAGACACCAACTCTTCTTGGAATTGTGAGTGTTCCCTACTTTGTACAGAATTTTGTGGGAACACAATAGATTAACGAGGGTTTTAATCTGCAGTGCCAGTCTAAATCACGCAGCACCTCCCGGCCTCTATGTGAACCTTGCTCCAAACGATCCTACTCTTTGGACCGGTGTCTTGTTCGTTCGTACTGGTATGGTACTTTTGCTTGAATCGGGATAATCCAAATTGTTGGAATGTTTCTAGAGCTAATTCGACGATGGTTAGGCCCATATGCTACTGCGATCCTTCGCTTCCAAATCCGATTCCCTCCTTCATATCCCGACCTTCCACCTTTGGTGACCTTCTTCACCGATGTTTTTCATCCTTTGATAGTGCCCCTTACCACATATACGTTTAGCACAGGCGCATCGAGTGAAGATCCTGTTAGTGCCTCAGACGAGGAGCGATTACCGCCCGGCGGGTTTAGTCTCCGACATGGATTTCCCCACTGGTTTGGCCGAGCTAAACGGGGAGTGATCAATTCCTCTGATTCTTTAAGAGCCGTGAGCATTAACGACTTCAATACCGGTGGGAAGACAACGGGCAACGACGCTCTCCAAAACGCAACCGAACCCTCTAGACCTACGTCTCCGTCGAAAGATCAAGCGGGTGATGATCGAGAAGAGGGCGCTACCTCATCACTGGCGGAGAAACCCATTGAAATGAGGAGGAATGTCCCGGTTACTGCGCTATTGGATTATATCCGCTCTACATTCGACGATGAGACCGTTCTCGATTCTCTACCACTCGAAGCTGCTGGGAACCCAAGTGCCTGGCATGCATGGAAGGCCCACAGAAAAGATAGTAGTGACTCAGCCTTGAAAACCAACTCTAAAAGAGGGAGCCCGCAGGCGCGGCTTCCCGGTGATTGGCATTGGGATGGTATTTGGGCCAAGCGTGTGCAAGATGAGGTGGAAGCAAGTCATTCAGATGCAACATTGTTTGGCAGTGCGACCCGTGGAGGAGGAAATGAGGACACGGTAAGGACCGTCTTCTCGCAGTGATTCATAAATCCCCAAACACTGCAATACAGCCTGTCTAGATCAATGTTAACCTAAAGCTTGCAGATTCGCTTTTCTCGATTAGACGACGCCACGTTAACCTCGATTAAAGAAATGATGATTCCACCGGTGGAAGAAACGCATAATTAATTTGACACCTTCGTTATATACCCAAATCATCGTTAAAGTATAGAGGATATAGATATCGTATGTACAAACTTTAGCTCTCCTGTTTCCTTATTCGCACTTACTGTTTCCTGGTGCGCTCTTTCCCGGGAGCTGTTTCCACCGTCGCGCGGGACAGGATGGAAGGTTTCCTCTTGTGCTTCGTCTATCCCTTACTAATGACATTATCACAACTCTTTGCATACCAAATACCCGCTGCATCAATCAGACCAAATAGACCTACCAGCATGGCTAGTCAATTTGACAGTCTCATTGTCATTGGAATGGTTACTATCCCGATAATCGTTATCGGCTGCACATTCGTCGCGGCGCTAGTCTGCTCGGGGGCCTGCAGTCGGCCTCGTACTCACTGGATCTATTGCATCAATCCCCATGAGAGACGAAAGGAAAAAGACTCTCCTCGCACCAGTTCTGAGATCCCCAATATAACGGTCTCCCCACCAGCACCTTGTGGAAAAGAGAACCCAGCCCCGGAAAATGAGACCGTTTGACAAGAAACAAAAGACGAGTGCTCTGCAGAACGATTGGTATTACCACACACTATCGCTAAATCACATTTACATCGTCGTCCCTATCCCGAGGTCTTTGCATACGGCTCTTTGGCTTGCCACGTGAACCAATGCTCGAATGGATACTCGACTACTGCCAAAATGACAAACCGTCGATTGCAGACTGCCGTTAGCAGTACTATTTCCAGCTGGCTGGGCCATTATACATTCGAGGGATGGTTGGCATTAAGGACATCGCAAACGGGGGGAAATACCTAAAAATCATTCATACCCTGATCCTATGTGTACTGATTGCTCAACGCTGAATAAATGGATTTTTTACTTCTCGATTTGTAAAAGAATCGTAGTTGGAACAGAAGCAAACCAAAAATGCTCCCTTCAAGCAAGGGGCCCATATCATTTATCTCTATTCTCCATCTACAAAATTCCTCAGTTTAGGCGCATTATCTCCAGCTGGCTTCTGATCCTGATCCCAAACCGGTTCCCCCTCGTCATCAAATTCAGCCCACTGAAAGAAACCACAAGCTTTCTTGCCCGGGGCAAAGCCCGCATAGCACATCCACATATACTTACCTCTAGTTTCGCGGTTGCGTTGCGCACATCGGAGAATGGCGTGCATGCCACACCGACAACGAGGGGTATTTCGCGGATGGAGCGAGTCTCGATACCAGCGGTAAGTGATATTGATACGACGATTGCCGGACAGAGGATGTGGTGAAACCGTCTGGGCAGGCGTAATAGCATGTTTCCACTCTTCTTGCATTTCAGCATGCATAACCAATAAGGAATTGTGGGGAAGATGGATGGATATTTGGCCTTGGGCGTCGGCGCGAGAGTCGGATGTATTTCGTGGCGTCAGCGTGTCCTTCTCACCCTGCGAGGTCTCTCCTTCATCGTCATCGCTCGGTACAATCCGCCGGACGCGAAATTCCCGTTCGACGCCTAAGCTCAAACTGCCAATGATGGCCCGCGGACCAAGATAAGTCAGCTCGTCTGAGTGATAGCCGACGCTCTCTGCGGGACCATCGTAACAATTGACGAACGCCGCGTTTGGCACCCATTCCTTCGGCGATTGATACTTGAGCTTCTTCCCGCCGGGGTAGCAGGTTCTGATCCGATGACGAACTTCGTCGTTGACCGTTCGCTGGACGTCGGCGGAAACGGCTTGCATATGGGGTGTGATTTGACGTACATTCGACCGATAGGTCCCGCCATATGTGTATTCGGACGTGTGCTGGCGGTACTCCTCCGGTGTGGAGATATATATGCTAGCTGAGTGAGGGCTCTCGACTGTGCGATCAAACAGTTGAAATTGATATCTGGAGAAATACTTGGATTCCTCTAGAAGTTCGAGGAGGAGCGCATTCGCCTGCTCCGTGGGAAGAAAATTGTGGATAATTGTACACGGTGTATGGGCCGCGACATCTTCCGGGGAGAACAGATGTAACGTTCTCCCCCTTTTAGTCAGTGGTTTTCTTCTGATCGGCGACTCTTTGCCTGAGTCTGGTTTGAGGACAAGAGACGCCAAAGACGTTTGTCGTTGTACGGCCGGTACCCTGGGCGCTGCCCGTTTCTTAGTGGGTGGCGCTTGCGCTGTGATTGACATTGTAGAAGCAGCGGCTTTTACTGACCCACTGCAAGATACAAGAACATCTAGAAGTACCTCCTGTGGAACCTCTGGAAAAAGCGACCCCAGCAAAGCTAACTTTACATCGGTTGAGTCTTCATCAGGGAGTGGTGATTCTGATGACGAGGGCGCTTGCGGGGCTGGTGAGCTGGGCCGTGGCCTCTTTCGAGTGATAAAACGGTCCATACCAAAATGAAGCCATTGGTTTTTTGTTTTCTTTCTTTTCCCTTCGATGATAAACTAGCGATGGAAGTTGAAGACTTGAAGAAGATGGAAGATTGATCGATAACTTGACACGTGATTGCTCCCGAAGTGGCCAATCAGATACTCCGTAGATTCTCTGGGCTTCCTCCTTTTTTTCTCTTTTCTCTCTCTCCCTCTACTGTCTACTACATACTACATGAGAGATAATTTAATAGCTCCATTCATTGGACAGCAATTCTGTTCCCCTTGAGCCAAGTACCGTTGTTACACGGAAGTAATCTATATATTGCACCACCAAGACACTGTTGAGATTCGTATTAAGATTTTATACCTAGGGGTAGAACCTAGGGTAACTTTCACCATAAACTGTATTAACAAATTACTGGTACTAGTATTGTAACAAAGAACCAAACAGCAGAGTTCCTTTGCAGACTAGTAGTTTCATGCTGAACTCATAATATGCCACCGCCGAGATGACAGAAGATAAAGACAGATATTTGATCAAAGTTGTCAAGTCTGCCAATTAGTACTACTTTATATACGAGGTAGCTGGTTGTACAAATGCAGTGAGAGGAAACCCCCCAACCTATTTGCTTCCTGCCATATGTACTGATTCAGTAGTGTATCCAAAAAAATCGGTTCCATCAATCTTACGAATCTCGGTACGGAGCGGATCGCTGTCATATACATCTAGACTTTTTGAGGCCGTCAGAAACAATAAGACGAAGGTCATAGAAATTGTATCGTGGGTTGGAAGGCGTGCTCATCATCATATCTCCTTTTTCCTCCAGAGACTTTCGTCGGTTGGATGAAGAGAATTTAATTTATCCTAGGACCGGACAAGTTCCATGCACAATCCTTTTGGCATCCTATCATAAACACTGCGGTTGCGCTTTGATGAAGATCTTTCAAGGGCAGCTTTGGACTCACGACGCTCAAGGTTGTCACTGTTACACCCTCTTCTACCTCAGCCAATGTGTCTTTCTAGCGCATCCTTCACGGGGTGGGTAGTATACTTCCCGACGCATCCATGTACAAGGTATCACAACACTAGTATACAGAGTACACCGAAGCCGGACTTTCTCGCGTTTATTCTACGCCATTCACCCATCGGCGGCAAATTACACCCGGAGTCCGTTATCCAGACATACGATGGTATGTAGTGAAAGACCAATGCGTGAATCGCTCGTATTCAAGGAATGTGTTAGTCGATATATCCATTCTAAACCCTGAGCCTACGTACTGAGCTCAACAAGAACACAACATATACACGTGGTTCTTTTGGAAGTGAAGGATTGATTGCCAGCGAGGAATGTCCTTCCAAACCATGGAATACAGAGCTTGACAGATTTTCTTCATTTGCTGGAAAACGTGTCATACAAGGAGAATCGAGCCATGAAGAGTTGGTTTGGTTAAAGAATCCAGAATGTATCCTTCTATTTCTTGAATCATGACTGATGTTTTTATGTAGAGCAGCAACGGTCACATTAGTCTTGGTGATACGCAGTGTCTGACGCAGTACTCCTTGTCTATACGAGGTTACACTAAATTGCGGAGGTGAGAAATAGATGAGATTTGAACTGTGCTGAGCTCTTTTGACCTTATGGCAGTTTTATCCCATCTTGAAGCTTCGCCATTTGGATTCGTCCAACTTCCAACTGAGAGCGGTTTGAAAGCCTCCCTGGAACTGGTCTCCCTCCATCACCATGCTTGCTCCAAACCTCACCTCTTTCAAGTCGTTGACCGAAACACTCGAGTTTCCAAATGAGAGCTGGAAGCAATGGTGGCACAAAACCGGCCCAATCTTGGCAAAGATTATGATCTCGTCAGATTATAGCATCGAATGGCAGCACCAGTACCTTGAGTTCTACGCCCGAGTTGTTGTGCCATTTCTGGGGCCTTATCCTCAAGTGCTTCGAAGTACGTTAACCCGGAGTGGTCTTCCTGTAGAGTTCAGTGTCAACTACCAGCAACATGGAAAGCAACCAATGGTTCGTATGGCTTTTGAGCCTCTCAGTGGATCGGCAGATACCATGGCTGTCGCTTACGATCGAGTCATAGCAAAAGAGTTTCTCTCTGCCTTGTCGAACCTGGACTTGAAAGGGATCGATTTGCGATTGTGGGATTCAGTCTCCCAGAACATCCATATTGACGAGGCTGAGAAAGAGGTTCTGCAAGAGAACAAGCCCGATGACACTTACGTGAGGACTCAAACGCTGTTCGGCTTCGACTTTGTCGGCGATGGAAATATATCGGTGAAAGCGTATGCATTTCCGGGACTGAAATGCAAAGCATCTGGGCAATCTTCCCAGACGTTCTTGGCCAACACGTTCAAAGATCTGCAGGGACAGGTAGACTGCGTCGAGGTATTTTCAATGGTAAACAGTTATCTACAGGAGTCCGACTCCTACAATCCCTACTCTTTCTTCTCATGGGACTGTATCGAGCCATCGAAGTGTCGTCTTAAGATCTATTTGTGCTCGGCTAGTATGACACGGGCAAAGCTTGAAGAAGCCTGGTCGCTTGGTTCTCGGCTACACGGTCCTTCTGTGAGCAATGGCTTGTGGTATCTCGGGCAACTTCTCGACTGCATTAAAATCAAGCACGGAGAGCTTGAGATCAAAGTAGCGCATGATGATCGAAGCGACACCTCCACAGCCACACCGTTAATGTGGAATTACGAAATGCGAAGCAGCGATCCACTGCCCCTTCCTAAAATCTACTTGCCTGTGCATGGAGAGAATGACCTACAAATTGCTACCGGAGTTGCGCAGTTTATGGAAGATATTGGAATGATTGACATGGGTAAATCCTATTTGGATATTGTTCAATCTTACTTGTGAGTCTTTCCTTCCTACCTAGAAGACTGAATTGAGCGCTAACCAAAATGATACTCTGGGTAGCCCTGGATATGATCTCGGACAGACGGAGCGGCTGATTTCTTGGGTTTCTTTCGCGTATACAGAAGGGAAGGGGGTCTATTTGAGCGTCTATTACCATTCTTCTACTGATAACCCATGGGCCGCGGAAGAGAACCAGTGATATTACCAGGAATAATGTCCATACTTGTTTTTCAATTCGTTTCCTAGCTGAAGGAGTTGTAAACAAGCTTGTCTGATCAATAGGAGTATGTTTTCTCTCTTCTTCTTTTTAAGTAAATTAGGATGGGAGAAGATAGAAGGTCGTACTATATCTTTGGTAAATTGAGTTTCCCGATGAATATCGACTGGTGGAACCCAGGGATTCGATTTGTGGATAGTATGTAGAGTGACAATTGACGTGTTGAGAATCTCTGGAGGGTTTTATACTGGAGAATTACACATGACCAACGCCCATCACGGGAACGATGGACCTCGGCTCAACCGCTACTTAGGTACGGGTACTCCGTAGTGTTAGATACTAGTAGACCAGTACTAGTAAATACTCTACTACTTGAAGTACTCCCGTACATCCCTCAGTATCTCCCCGCAATTGGAAGCAAAGCATCATTCCCGTCCATTGAATTCATTCCGAGTCTCTATTTGCGATATGACCTTTTGCCACAGTTACAATCGCTGATCCACACCAATCTCTCCGCTTCTCTCTACCGATCGTGGTTACCTTGAATTACCCTCCCCCACAGCCATGCTCCATTTTCGCACTGAGGGCTATAACGGCTGTGCGGTTAAGTACTCCCCGTTCTTCGATAACCGGCTGGCCGTCGCCGCGTCGGCCAACTTTGGACTGGTGGGAAATGGACGAATGTATATCCTGGAACTGACCCCGAACGGAATCGTCCCCGTGAAATGGTATAGAGCCCGTATTCCAGACGACCGAAACGACTCAATTATAACTAACCATGGCAGGTTTACCACGCAAGACTCGCTCTACGATCTCGCATGGTCAGAAATACATGAAAACCAAGTCCTCGCAGCCTCCGGCGACGGCAGCATCAAGCTATTCGACTGCAACCTGAACGAATTCCCCGTTCAGAATTGGAAAGAACACAACCGGGAAGTCTTCAGCGTGCACTGGAATCTCGTCGCGAAAGACCGTTTCTGCTCCAGCAGCTGGGACGGCACCGTACGCGTCTGGACTCCCGATCGTCCACACTCCCTCATCACCCTCCCGACACACAGCTGCACCTACTCTGCGGCCTTCTCGCCACATTCTCCGGATATCCTCTCCTGCGTCACCTCCGACTCCTACGTTCGCCTTTTCGACCTTCGCACGCCCGCCTCCGCCTCCAACCACCTCACCCTCCAGATCCCCATCCATGCGGCCCCTGTTTCTCCAATTCCTGGCAAACCGGGCGTTCCACCTGCGGCCTGTCCTCCTTCTGAAGCTCTGACCCATGACTGGAACAAATATCGGCCGGCCATTCTGGCAACTGCTGGCGTGGATCGGACGATCCGCACCTTCGACATCCGTGCCCCGCAGCAAGGCCCACAAACCGTCATGGTCGGGCATGACTACGCCGTCCGAAAGATTTCCTGGTCACCACACTTATCCAACGTTCTTCTTAGTGGAAGCTACGACATGACTTGTCGTGCATGGAGCGATCAGTCTGCCCCAGGGGTCAGTGGCGATGGTGATCCGATGCGGGCGGGTCCTAGTCCAGTTATGGGAGCGGAGCTAGGCCGAATGGCTCGACATACAGAGTTTGTGACTGGGGTAGACTGGTGCTTGTTTGGAAGCGAAGGATGGTGTGCTAGTGTGGGATGGGATGAAAGTCTGTATGTGTGGGATGTCCGGGCAGTTATGGGATAGATGCCCATCTGGTTTTGGATGACCCGCCTTGGTTTATTTCTTCCTTCTGTATTGGATATTAGATTGCATGATACCATTTTTTTTTGTCTGGCAGTGATTGATTGGCCTGTCGGATACTAAAATACTTTTATGACTACGATTCTGGTTATTAGGTACTGCTGTCACTTGGGGTATAGAATATGGTATATATTTTTTTTTCGTTCGTTAGACAGTCTATACTGTCTGACATCAATCATCACCATGAGACATTGAATCACCTTGCATGACGACGCATTTTAGACAAGGCATCCTCCCATCATATTCACTGTCTAACTGTCATGAATCCACCGTGAAACCAAAATGCCAACAAAGCCGGGTATATGAACACCACACCACCCATTTCCAGCGCCTAGAATCAATAAAGACGCGTAGACGAGTATATCCCCCTGTGAAAGGAACATGCCAAAGCCCAGTTGAAGGGAAAGTAAGAAAAGAAAACGGCCTTATTTCGTCAGTCTGGCCTCCACTTTCTTCCTCTCCGCATTGCGAACAGCAGCAATCTCTTCCCTCGAGGCATCAAAAGCAACATGCGCCTGGTTGAAAGGATTCTCATCACTCTTCTCAAACTCCTTCTTGATGAGCTCGATCCGCTGCTGTCTCCGCAGACCAGGGTTCTCCTGCTCCACCTCCGGCATCCTCCGCGCCTCGTAAGCCGCATAAGCAGCCTTGAACCGTCTCTCCGGATGGCGATCAATCGCCGACGATTCCTTGCCCGTCAAAGACAGGGCGTCCAGCGCGTTATCGATACCAGATGCATTGAGCGCCGATCCCTTGCGGGACGCAGGCTGATCGTCAAGCTGGGCGAGGTCCAACCCGCGGGACTTCTTAACCGGCTGATTGGATTTGCCCTTTGGCTTCGAGGGTTGGGAAGCTTCCTCGGCGGCGAGTTGGGCATCGCGTTCGGCCTTCTTACGGGCTGCGTCGGCTTTCTTGGCTTCATCTGCTTCTCTAATTGTTGTTGACGAAATTCCATTAGCACCATGTTCGTACCGATTAAACCAAGGAGCGATAAAAACTCTCTTCTACCCCCTCGGAAGGGGGGGGGGAACCAATTGATAGACAAAGTAAAAACCCACCACTACTCACTTCTTGGAACTGCCCTTCGCACCCTTCGCCCACTGCTTATCCTCCTCAGCTGCACGCTTCGCATCATCGGTAGCCTTCTTAGCGGCAGCGGCTTCCGCCTTCTATTCCCAGCGCATCTCTGTCAGTGATTTCCTTCAAATTATCTCGCCATCAAGTTGTTCTGTATATCCGGGTGGCGGAAGCGGGGCATTGCGTGAAGCCCGGAATTATCAGATCCGATGGCATTATCAGATCGGATGGGGAAGGGGAATGAACGTACGCGAGCGTTTCCGGCTGCCTTCTTGGAGTTATCGACACCCTTCTTGGGTCCCATTTTGTCTGTTTTCCCTTTTTTCGGTTCCCTTTGTTACTGGGGGAGTTGTTGAGGAAGGCAGTGCTAATGAAGCAAGTGATGGTGGAATGGATTTCTTTGGGTGTTCCGATCGGGAATTAGTGCGGAATTAGTATGGATGTTGATGACTAAGTCATTTTGCTTATGGGATAATTTATGCAAGGAGTACATACTTATGCAGATTCACATGATTTGTCAGGGCCCTGATGCTTGTCTTTTGATGTCTCTGGATTCCATGGAGGGATATACTGAGGTACTGTTGGACTGTCATACTGAAGAATAAGCCCATTCCCTATCATTTAACCCCGCTCTTGTATTCATCGAGGCGTACTAGGTTCAAAGAACCTGAACACTTTGTCAGTTTGATATGTTACTGTAGTACGTGATGGGCAAGGATACGGCAAGAGCGACCTGCAGAAAGACATGCAGAACTTTATTCAGGATCTCAGGGAGTGTCCTGATGCCGGAGAAAGCAAAAGAGGAGGCTAGTCGGACGTCCTTGCCGTTTGTGCCTGGAGGAATCAACCAGCTGTACTGGCAAAGAGAAACCTCGTAGTAAGTAGAATATGTTACTACTCTGTATTTTATAACTTGAGCCTCAAATAATGTGATCCAGAACCAATAGGTAGGCGGACTGGAAAATGGATCTCGGAAGTTGAAGCATTCAGGAATGTAATGCATAACTTCAGCGTCTGAATTCTATGAAATCATGGGTTCCTAAATCAACCATGAACGATTTATTCGAATGATTGCAGGTTGGATTGGGAGGTTGTCCTGTGCTAGTCATAGTCATATTGATGACTAGATCCGCTCAGGTATTGTTCAGTAATTTGTAGGAATAGAGCTGCGATTAAACAGCAACGGAGTCTCCGCCTTACGCATAGCCTGTAGCTCATTTGGGTTATCGGTGATTACACCAAATGGGGTTTCTACGGAATGATCTGGTCGAATGTACGGGGTAGCAGAGCTAGATCTAGGCTAGATAATCATGAAAAGTCGCGATTAAACTAGAAAATAGATTTGGAGAAAATCCAATAGATCCTACACCTTGCAGATAATTGGCTCCACTATGGAAACCCAAATGATGTAAATAAACGAATAAATGAATGGGAGAAACAAAAGGGGGTGGGAAGCCAACGCCAATTCATGCTATCAACAGGAAGAACGTGATGAATCTTCATTATTTCATCCAGTAAGTGTCAAGAGATATTGAAAAGAAGAAACAAAGGAAAGGAAATGGAATAGAACTAATCATGTCATTCCGGTCGTCAGTCAGATTCTCGACGTGCAAAATCATATCACCAAAACGGCTGTTGATTCTTCACCACCTCCGTTCTTGGAGATTTCGACCACAGGGTCTACCTCTTCAGTCCACTCAATAGGATATGGCCGTGGCTCCAACATAGCTGAATGAAAGGTTGGTTTTATTGGCCATGTGGAGGTGGAGCCCTGTTCAGCAACGACCTCAGTTGCCTTTTTTTCCGGAGGGGGCTCATGCCTTGGTATTCCTGGCTTGGCGAGATCCACCTCGGAAACTTCACTGTACTCAAGGTTGGTATTATGGAAGGTTATTGATTGGCTGGGAACAGGTGAGGGATATTGGTGCGCTGGGGAAACAGTTGCAACTCGTACTTCCGACGTCTCCAAGCTTTCTTTCATGCTACCCGTAGGCTTCTCCCGGACCACCGATGAGGATTGAGTTAGAGACATAGTCGGCCGAGGGACTGTCTCCAACATGTCTGAAGGAAACGGTTCCAGATGTGATATAGTCGCTGTAGACCGGGTGTTGACGGCAAAGAAGAAAACTAAGACACTGAGGAAGGCGATTGCAACGTTGCGTCGGTCACTCGCCAGTACCCGGATATAGTTCACTAGAAGGGTCTGAAGTTCGATCTCTGCTACTGGAATTTGAGGGTAGTTCGGCCGATCAGGTTTCAGATATTCGTGAGGTATGGTCCGTTTTTGAGCCGGTGGCAAGCTAGGTCGCTCAGCTTTCTGAATGGTGAGGAGTTTCGGCGCATCGTTTGTAAAAGTAAGACACTGCAAATGCGACGGATCATTGTGGGCTTTCGAGGCTATGCCGTTGACAGGTTCCTGCATCTGTGGCACTGGAGATCGGTTACCAGCATGGGACATCTCGCCCTCTAACAATCTCTTTTCCAGTTCTCTTCTCACCTCAGATGGAAGCCAGAGGCCGACTTCCACATCCACTTTTTCCATTTCTTTCCAAGCTGCAGCCCATGCTCCAGCCCTCATCAACCCGTTGGCCGCAAAGACCCTGATCTCCCACTTTCGACCCGCATCATTGTATCGGACAACGTGCCCGCCACAGTCCGGGCATTGCTCCCCTTGCTCGTCGTCTGTTCCACTCTCCTCAATCATGGCTTGGTCATCTCTGTCTGTATCGTTTTCATGACCCAAAAAGTGCCCATGGTCAAACCTTGGGCGCTGTAACTCCAAGCTTTCCAACAACCGTTCCTCAAGGAGGTCATACATATCCTCCGGATGTGAAATGAGCACACCCCGTTCCCGGAGCACTACAGACCCAATCTTCTCCTCTAGCAGTTTCCACCGGCTCCAATACTCTGGCGGCAATACCTCCCTCAGGATTTTCTGGTCGGGGTAGTTCGCCAATCTGGGGATGGGAAGCGACGGTGGAAGCAAGTTACAATGTAGTAGTACGAGAGGGTACTCTCTCTTGATTTTGTGTTTGGCCACAATTCCAGTTGGCGAGTAATACGGGGATCGTTTGATCGGCGATGAACCGTCCGACATGCGATGTGCTCCCCTGCGTTTTGGTGGTGTCAAGTACTCGCCATCACCCTCATCCTCAGTGTGCATCTGCATCGCTCGGACTGAACTGGTTTTCCGAAAGGCAGCGTGCTGCTTCCGCACAGTGGGTAAGAATCCCATCGGATCTTCCATGACCCCATGCGCGTTGTTGTTTTGATCGTCCCACGGGTGCGAAAGCATGTCTTGGTGTGATCTACGTACGACTGCTAATTTGATCCCATCAATGGAATTGTCAAGAGCTGAGGTAGGAATTGAGGAAATTGAGGAACGGCTCGACGTTCTCGAGCTCACACCTCGTAGCTCCTCATAGTCCAGATCCCCGCCCAGGGATTCGCTAGAAGACCGCTCCGTTGACGACGCTGAGGAATTGTACCCGCAGTCCTGAGCTAAAGCGTGCGTATCTCCATGTGTGGAGCTGGTCTCATCATGGTCTAAGAATGGGTGAGGATGGTCGGCTGTTCCTACTGTTGAAGGTTGTTCATCGGCCTGAATGTACAAACAGAGATCTGATTGTTCTTGCGGCGAAGCTGTAAATTCAGTGGAGTGAGATGCATTATTCGGTTCCTCCATTGACGTTCAGCTGTCCAAAAAAAAAAAGGTGGGGGTGTATAGGAATGACTCAATACCAAGAATGTTGCTTTTCCTTACCCAACACTGTGATAAAAAATAAACGGCTCCACAAGAATGTCCGAGATAGTGGATCTCTGGTTGCAGTGCAATATTAGGTTGCGGGTTACGATATGATCTGAAAAGACTCCGTGCACAGGTATCCACAGGAGTATTATGGCAATTGAAGACTATGATATGTCGGCCTTAAGGTATATCGAAAGAAGAACAGGCTCTGAGATGATAATTGATGGATTGATTATGGTCATGCTCTCACCCATGTTGATATCGGGGTCTCACCGCCTTTGTCGTGCAGGGCAACCATTGATTTGCAGGTAATCTTACTATCTACGGAGTACCTAGGTAGTACGTAGTACGTAGTACGTAGTACGGATACGTTACCCGGGTATCCACTCTACATCAATACCTCCAGTACTCCATACTCCGTATTTCTTCAAGTTTACTCCTGCGTCGATATTTCTCGCGATCTCAATCTATTTCATCATGACGGTCTTCCACCTCTCCAGGTGGGGTATTATGTTTTGTTCACGGACAATAACCCATTAGTAAGTCCTTTCCGATCTGACGCAAGAAAGAAAGCCATGAGCGGAATTGACTTTCACTACAACATCTTTGTGTTATTTGGAAACGATACCCCTTTGGTCAAGACAGGGATGGCTTCATTCCTAGTACGTGCTGAGCCATGGAAAAAAGCTCCTGTACTGGTGAGAGTAGTTTTCGGGCCAAAAATTTAAACCTGATGACCACCCTAATGTTTATCCAATTTACAACTCGTCCAATGTATTGAGAATTAATACTAGATATACTAAGTATCTCGAATCTTCTTATTTATTCTACTGTTCTGGATCATATGGGATTCCTCTTGAATTACTCTCTTAATACTGGGCCATTTTCATCAATTTTATGATTCATTGAATCTATGGGTTTCAGAGTATGGAGTTAGTACTCCGTATAGATCTTCACATCCATACCTGTTGATTGTTGGTATACTCTGGAGGTTCAAGTTATAAAACTTAGTACTCTAAATAATTCAATCTACTAGTATCTTGTACGTCCGTTTCACGCAGAGACAGTACTAATAGCAATAGTATCACATGGCAACCGCTTCTCTCCCAAATATATTTAGACACACAATGTAACTGAATTTAGATGTATAGGATTATGTGGAATATCCTTGCTTGCTTGTTTGCTTCATAATAAAATGCTTGCGGCATGCAAAATGGTCACGAGGCCAAAGTATAACAAAACAAAAATAAAATCCCGCGCTTGCTCTAGATTTTAAAACCACTGTGACACACAATAACCCTAGACACCAGAAACTCCTTCCCAACTATGACAAAGCACCAAGAATTGCTGGACATGATATGTGAACGCCATGGCGAGGGTATATAATAAGGACAATAATCTTTACTGCGGCGGTCGTGAAGTACCATCATCAGGGTCCATCGGAGAAGGGTAGTTAGTGTGATCCCCAAAGTAATTAAGCACATCTTGTGGAAGGTACTCCAGCCAAGGGAGTATTTCACCACTAAAGGTAAATGGAAACTGATCTTGTTGAAGAGAAGCCATGTCGATATCCTGGCTTTCAATTAACACATCGCCAACATGTGAACCCGCGCTGTGCATTGGTGAGGGGCTGGGGCCCATGTGATGGCCACCCCTTGGCTGCTCGTTGCTAGTGGAGGTGGGATTGTAACGATAGGCGGAGGTTGGTGTATCGAATCGGGATGAAGAAGGGGTAAGATTTTGATTGTAGGCGGGATGGGAATGTTGAGGACGAGAGGCAGAAGTGGAATAGGATGTGTTCAGGCCCAGAAGAAGATTCGCATCAGATGCTGAAACGCGGGCGGAGGAGGCGAGGGGTGAATATTTTCCAGCAGCAGTTCTGGAAGGCTCAAGTGATTGAGAATAAGAACCCGAGGTCGGACCAGTACTAGATTGCAGGGGTAAACTGGGATAGCGATGACTATATTGAGATGGATATGCGGTTTTATTAGGAATGGGATCGTTTTGTGCAGCAGGCATGTGATACAAAACGCTCAAATTTGGCTGTGAAGAATTGATTGCTCCCGTAAGAGCCCATCCGATAGCTTGGAGGAAAACTTAGGTCAGCCAAAATGCTGCGGATGTTCAAGACTTAAAGAGAAGAGAGATTATGACATAAACAAAGATTCTTAGATGCCTACCTTGACTAGGATCAATTCTTGGTGACCGAATATCTGAACCTACAGCTGACTCGTCAAAGCCACCAGCAACACCCAGCGATGTACTTGGCTGCCCCCAACCTGGGGCGGCAAAAGGTTGAACGGAGGGAAACTCCGAAGTGCCTTCCATCTCTTCCTCGGTATATAGAAGGGGGTCAACAATTCCCTTGGCCTTTTGGTCGAGAACAGTGAGTATATATTTGGTTCCCTCCCAGTAAGTTACAAGTGCCTTGAAAGCTTTATAGCACCGCTGATAGTTTTCCTTTGCAGCAGAGGAGAGGAGGATGTGTTTGGCAGTCGACTTCCGCTCTACTCCGCTTGACGGATCTAGAATGGGCATGACAAAGCCACTGGTCTGATTTACCAACAAAGGCTGACTGGGAGGAGAGCCAGGCCCCGATGACGGCGAGGGGTAATAGGTACTCTCCATGAGAAAAGCGCAGGCGGCGATATACATCGGCTGACTGGTAAATGGATTGCCGATGAAGCTTTTCCCATCAACAAGCTCAGAGAACGACAGGATGTCTGCAATCGTTTTAGCCGAAGACATCGATAGCTCTCTGCTGTTTGGATAGAGGTGCTGTATAGAGCCCCCAAATGAATTTAAAAGAGTTGGTTGATGGAGTAGGACTATAAGAGCGTGGAACCAGAAATGGAGGAGGATAAAATTTGTCCCTTCCTTTGCCTTTACGTACGCTTGAAAGTTAGCTGCGTTAAAATGAAGTCTAGGCGACAGACGTTGGTATATGCCCGTAAGATCACTTTCCATCCCAGCCAATCTTTTCAAGGTGTCCGTGGTGACATGATTCACATCTTGGATCCCATTGATGAGATCCGTGACTCTGCCATAGAGATGTATGATGCGGATAAGTGGCGGAAAAGGCGCGGGCCAGCCGTTAGGAAGCAACGATTCCGATTGCAGTGGAAAACGTAATTCTATGTCCTCATCACGTAAGGTCACCGGCCGCCCTGTCCCGGATGAGATAACTCGATCAAGAAAGAATATGCTCCAGAAAGTGTCAACTCTCTCCCGCTCCCAAGCGCGTTGGTTTTCGCTGTCCTGTGCATCCTTCAGCACGTGGTGAGAGTTTTGGGGCTCATCATACTGTTCTTCTCTCAGCTTCCCAGCCTGCCCCGTAACAACTGCGTTTGGCGTCACACCACTTTGACCATATTTATATTTTAACCCTTGCAGTTTCTGCATCCCAAGATCCTGAGCCATGCGAATGGATATGCCCAGGTACATCCAAAGGCCACTGTCGTGATTTGACCCAAACTCCTCGTAGGCCAGCAACAAGCACGCCTGAACAACAGACAATGTAGGGCATGATAAAGCGTCGACGAGTGCACCCATCGCTCTATGGGCGAATGGCTGGCCGCGGTCCGACTTCCTTACATCCACCTTCGGTTCTGAGTCATCAATAGGCGGCGCTTGAGGGGGGCTCAATAGGGGGTGGGGAGAGAACCGCGCAGACATTGCACAAACAGCATCCACGAGCATAGTGTCAATCTTCTTGTCCTTCAAGCCACGGAGAAACCTTTCACGTTGGAGAAAAGGGAAATTGCATCCCAAATGCACGAAGAAAAGATCGCAAAGGTGTGCCACCAAATTGCTGACAGGCAAGGAATCGTCTCGGTCATAGAAAGGGATTGTATTGGCGTCACGATTGTCGCGACTATCGGCGATTGGGTTAAGACGACCAACCCCAAGGTCTGTGAACTTTGGACTTCGCATAGGAGACTGTGACTCTATATAATCCCCAGACATCAATAAATATTCGTCGGAATGGGCGGGGGCGTCAACGGGACACCAACAAGATCCAGCGGGTGGATGGAAGTCATTGTGAAATAAAATGCTACTAACCTGATGATAACGATTGATTGCCCTTGCGCGAACCCCTGACTTGGACAACCTAAAGAGAGGTGAGCATGATTAAAAATAATCTGAAGAGTGCTCTAACCATTTGTTTGAAACCAGGAACAATAGCTGTTGGCCCGAAGTACCTGAAGTAGGGAACATGAGTGCGAGCGGTAGAACTCAAAGATGTACGGCCTATCAAAGAAGGCCATGGTAAGTACTAGTACACACAAAGTCAATCCCAAGATTTATATGCAACATACTACTCTCTGGGCTTTCCCCTGCAGTGTGTTGCTCAGAATCCTTGATTATTTTGACAGATGTTTCCCTTGTTAAAGAGGTATCTTTCAACTTCAATGGCTTAGGTGCCCCAGACGACTTGTCCAGACGATTATCATTGAGTGGTATTGCAGCCCGCGGGGGAGAATCTGGGGAACGACTCTCGACCTTCAATGGCATACTGGAGCTATCACTGGGTCCCAGTAAAGGAGGGATAGTAGGGGTGCGTGATGCGACATCGGATTGCGATCGAGTATGAGTAGAAGGCTCGCTGTATCCTAAGCATATGTGATTATAGTCGGAACATGTTTTGCACACTAGCCAAAGCTCCATTAGTTTTACAAATGGAGTTTCATAGAGGTAATATTCCACCCACCTGGTTGCTCACCCGAGCATCGTATTTTGCGCTTGCGACACGTCCGACATCTGTTTGAAAGGAGCTTGAGTCAGTATCGCAGGGAAGGGGCATCGGAGGTTCACAAGGACAGGCTTACGCCGCATTGACACGACGTCGTTTGGTCTGGGGTTGTCCATCGGTTGAGACGAAGCGAATCTGTCTTGGAGGGGGGACATTACTGCCGCCGTTCTTCTGGGGAGAAGGGTGGCTCATTGCGAGCAAGCGATCATCCGTGGTCACCACACATTGGGTACCTACTTCTTCCTCACTCTATAGCAATCGAACGTCCCGGGTAACGGTGTCCGGGGGAGTTGCAGAAGACGAAGAGGACAAACGGGAGAAAAATATCTGTAGAAAGAAGCACTAGGCTAAGAGAAAAATCCATGGACGATGGGTGGAATCTCACGTTGTTGCCAGCAGTAAGATCGCGGGTTCGCATGGAAATAAAGTGTGTGATGAGGGGAGCGTATGCTTCAAGTTGCAGTATTGTATTACTATGAATTTTTTTTTCTTGCTTAAGCGGTAATTCGCGATAGGGGGTAAACCAGCAGTCGCAAACTCGCAGTATGGTTAGAGTAGTAGGTCCACCGTGACGGTAGTCGGTAGTCGGTAGGTAAACCGCCTGGAGTACTTCCCTAGGGACGGAGTACGGAGACTACTAGGTAGGTAGGTACGGTGTACCTAAGTACTAGGTGGGTAGGGTAGGAGTCGTAGGTAGTATCCATAATGGGGGATGGCAAAGACGTGAGGTCGGCCCTCGCCGGGACTGGTCACTGACCACCTAAATGGATGGAACTCGGGCTCACCACCAATGATACCAAATGAGATCTATGGTCCGAAGGGGAAAATTTTTTGCTGGAGCTCTAGCCTGTGAGTGGCCTCAGTGGTCTCAGTGGCCTGACCGCCCAGACCGCCCGTTTTCCTTAGAGTACAGCGGCTAGGTAGGTACGGTAGTTCGGGCTGGCTTCCACTGGAGTTCTACTGGAGTTCCACCACATGAGTATTTTACATTTATTGTCATTACCTACTAAAACCACTAGGGAGTCTGGCTTAGGAAATAAACTGTACACACATACCAAGGAAGCTTAGAAAAATCTTACATCCACGCGAGTAACATGAAGAGGTATCACCTAGTAAGTAATAACTAGATAGTATCTAGTCCGTACAGCTGGAGGTAGTACTATCTCCTAGCGCTATTCCAGTCCCATCCAAAGGATTGGACCTAGTCACTCTCATGTGACACTGTCGCATACGGTCTACTCCGTACGGAGTACAGGGACAGGACATACAGAGAAGTATCAATAGAATATGACGGATATGCGGAGTACCTACGGAGTAGTAGTACTACGGAGTACTAGTACGTACTAGATACCTACATCCTAGTAGTGCTAGTAGGCTATTAGGTTAGTAAGTTCTGGGGTTGAGTATATCCAGCGATAATCTTAACGTTGCTCGATACCACGAAATAGCTACTAAAGAAAAATCCAGATTCACAGTGGGTCGGTTCCTCTATGTGATCTTCGGATATTCTTATGTCAATTTAACCGCCTCAAGAACAAAATGTAAACACTTAAGAGTCTAGATTCCGAGGACTGGACCCCGCTCAAGAAGGTTTCTGGTTTATGTACGTTAAACTGGAAATCCCAGGACTTTACCCGAAAGTCGAAAAAATATCTTGGTCAGGTGTAAGATCGTGAGAGATTCTCAAAACTCTGGAACTCTAACCTGCTTTCGAATGGAGCCATTGCTGCGGAGTACTCCGTATTAACTACAGCCTATACACGCCCAGTATAAACTCACCAAACTTGATTTTCTATTTTAGGACCTATCATGCCAATTTGCTGGCTTCTAAGTGGTGGGTGTGCACTCCTATCTATCATAGTTTGCAATGTTTTTTACTAAGAAACCGGGATGGGCTTTATCGGGGCAAGTCCATCATGCCTAAAATTGTGGTCTAGGGATCTCGATCGCGTCAGTGGTTCGCCCGTATTGAATTCCTCCTAGCCGACTGATGGGCTTCAAGACCTTCAAATCGATAACGCTTCTGTCCTCATTAATAGCATCCTCTCTTGCCCAAAACCGGACGCCCTCGATGATTGCTAAAACTCCCGTTTTCTTTCCGGGAGTCGTTCTGCTCTCAAACTCCTTGATTTCAACGAGCTTGCCTTCGATGGATAGAATTGATTCTTGCACGCGGGCTGGTTGGACTACCGAGCTGGGTGCCTGGTGTAATCCAGATACCTCCCATTCAGAAACCCCATACGGAGCGTTAATCGCGGTCGCATTAGCTGCCTCCACGAAATGTTCGGAAATGATGTTAATGACACATTCTTGTGTCTCGGTGAGGTTCCTCAGCGTATCTTTGGCTTTCCCGAGCGACCCGACAAATCCGACGACGAAAAGAGGAGGGTCATGATTGATGACCTGCGAATAACTGAAAGGCGCCAAGTTGGTAGACTTCCCATCCTTCGACTTAGTACTGATAAGCGCTATCGGCCTAGGAACCATCCCCGAGATTAATATCTTGTAGTTAGATGCGACCGGTCTGCCTTCCTCATGAGGGTCGATTTCGACATGGCTTTTCTTTAGACTCTCGCCGCCATCATTCGCCCCCTCGCCCTGCTTCCAGTCTGGCTTAGGAGGCTTTGAAAAAGTGATCTCTGCCTCACGCCTGAAATCCGGCCGAGCGGCTTGGATCTTCTCGAAGTCATCCCCAGCCTTAAAGAACGCCGATGTCATGCTGAAAGAACGACGGCAGCGAGATACAGAGGTAATCCTGAAGTTGTGCAGATAATTTCTGCTTCCACTATATTTTCATTAGCGTTGTTAATTGTGCAACACTGTGAAAGATGGACTGTGCCTAAGTTTCCGACATCTTCTGGAGTCGCAGCAGTACTTGTCTCGGTGAAGGAAACTTACAATGGTTTGCAGAAGTGTCTATGAGAAATGTGAAAGATACCTCTCACCAAAGTGCGTTGCATGAGGGAGCATTTAGTGGGGTAAAAGAAGTTTAGATTGGCCAGTACGTAGTACATACCTAGAGTATTTATACTCTGGCACGATAAGTCTTATCACCCCATCAGCAATCAAACTTCGAGTACGAAGTACTACTAGGTATTTGGCTTTCCTTCCATTGTATCCCGAAGCCAGCTTGCTGCAACTACTTAAACTATCGCCTACTGCGAATTTTTTGACCGAATAAATATCACAAATGGCGCAGCAGGATTTTGAGATCTTTAAACTTGGGGATTGGGAGCTTCAGAGTGGAGAAAGGCTTGTTAATGCGCATATTGCTTACAAGACATTCGGTGACCCCAAGTCGCCAGCCGTTGTTTACCCCACATGGTTTTCCGGACGTACGTACTAATCACAAACGAAGAGACTTCACCCCTGGTAGCGATACTGACAGAACCACCTGACGTCCAGTGATCTCGGATAACTACTGGCTGATTGGAAAGGATAAAACGCTCAGCCCTTCAGAGTACTTCATCATTATCCCAGCGCTCTTTGGGAACGGCCAGTCGACTTCCCCGTCTAACTATGCCGCTTCCGATCCATTTCCGAGGTGTTCCTTCTACGACAACGTGCGTGCCCAATATGCGTTGGTCACACAGCATTTGGGCATAATGCACCTGCGTGCCGTGGTCGGGTGGTCGATGGGTGCAGCCCAAAGTTATCAGTGGGCGACACAGTACCCAGACTTCATGGATCGGGTGGTGCCATTCTGCGGGTCAGCAAGGACCTCTCTGCATAACCAAGTGTTCTTGGAGGGGGTCAAAAGTGCGCTGTTAGCAGCAAAGCACACACCTTCAGCAATCTTGAAAGAAACTCGCTTCCCTGATGCCGGACAAGCGTCAAGAACGTGGGACGGCCAGGAAAGGGAAATCGGCTTGAAAGCCTTGGGTAGGGTGTATGCTGGCTGGTGAGGACTAAAAGCAAGTCATTTACAGAGATACTAGTTTCTGATACCTCTCTTGTCGCATAGGGGGTTTAGCCAAGCCTTTTACAGAGAAAAGCTATATGAGAGTGTGCTCGGCTACAAAAGTCTGGAGGACTTCATGCAAGGTTTCTGGGAGAAGTGGGCTCTCTCTAAAGGTAAAATTAATAAGAACCCATTTCTGGTCCCACCCTCGCGACGTACATCCTAACCAATACTGCCAATCTAGATCCTGAAAACATGCTGGTCATGCTGCAAACATGGCAGCAAGGAGATGTGAGTAACCAAATGCCATATAATGGCGACTTTGAAAAGGCCATGGCCTCGATCAAAGCGAAGACGCTAGTGCTACCCGGAAAGACCGACCTTTACTTTCCGTAAGTGATGCCTCTTTCACCGAGAATCAAGCCAACAGCTAATTGCCATAGCCCGGAAGACTCAGAGTACGAGGCTGCATGCATGAAACCTGGGATCGGTACCCTTCGAATCATTCCTTCCATATGGGGTCGTAAGTGCATAGTGCTACTGTTGGTATCAGACTTAGGATTTCTGCTAATTGTTTCATTGTAGACTGGGCCGGGGGGCCTGGCGATAATAAGGATGATGTTGAGTGGCTTGACAAGGAACTGTTCCATTTTCTGGGGGGTATTTAAAAATGCAGTTATAACTGATTGAGCCATAAGCCTGCTATATGATGGGGACTTTATTGAAGGGGTTAGCAGAAAATTATTATGGAGTGAGGGTAGATCCATGTATGTATGATGGCGGGGGTACGGAGTACATACATACTACCTACTAGTACGAAGTAGTACCTAGGGAGTTCTCGGGTACCTCCATAATCTCTGTAATGGCCGAATCAGAGTACGTACAGGTACTACCTAGTACATGGATGTACGTATGTATGGATGTACGTATGTATGGATGTACGTATGTATGGATGTACATACATGGATGGATAAGGATGTACAATGCTCCCCGGGGACGGCGATTATTGGTCCGATCGAATTATAGTATTCCTATTTAGGGTTGGCGCCTCACATTCCAAGTTCCATAGGTTGAATGGATGGATGGATCCCTTAGCATTATTTAGAGTATGGTGGTACTCCGTACTCCGTACTCCATACTCCGTAGAGCGCGGCTGATTAGTCCGGAGGGACAGTTTTCCTATTTTAATTTGTGTCCGACAAAACTTTTCCTGAGTCTGATGGAGCTGTATGCTCTTGAGTGATTTCTATTCATAAGATTCATTTTCCAGAGTAGAGCAAGTAATGGCATTGCAGGAGGCGGTGGGTAACTGCCAACACCCTTCGGATCATCAAAGATAGATAGTATACGGAGTAAGTACTCCGTAGTACGGAGGACTCCGTATGGTCATACATTGGCCACCTCTGATTTCAGATATTCTTTTCTTTGTCATCACGTGACTAATATTCACATGTTGTTACTCCGTAAACTCTCCCTCTTTGGAACCCCTTCAGGCTATTCGAAGAACGTCAGCTTTCTTTTTTTTTTGTTACCACATGGTCGTGCGTCATTCTTCGGAATGGATCCCCTTAACAGGGTATGGAGTGATACTTTTTTTTTCTGGTAGCCAACTCCGTTTCGATTTTAAGGAAGTAGCGTATGATTCAGATAACTTCCAATATTTCCGCTGCAACAACAAGGCCTGGAAGATCAGGGAGCGAGTAAGTCAAGAGACACCACTCGGCCGCCCGATATCAGTCCAGTGGCTCTATGTTAAAGAAGTAAGAAAGCGGTCGTAGGATTTTTACCAAGCTTGTCTATCATCGCTAAGATCTATTAAATACTTGTCAATCGGAAATCACCAATGTATAGAGGTCACCTCAGTGGCTGATGCTATAGAAATCAGAGACCTCAATTTGATTCCTGTAATATCAGGAACTGTATCCTCATACTCCGTACTACTTTGATATTTGAGTTACTAAGTAGTACCTAGGGGGTAGATGTAGATAGTACCACGTGATGTGCTGGGCCTGCGTGCATGCTGAGTCAGTTGTTCTCAGGTGTGACAACTGATTAGTAGTTAAGAGTTCTCGTTCTTCGACTAACATCGCTGTCTTGATCAGCCTCTCATTCCCTATTCCAGCTTTCCATCGATTTAATTTTCCCCCTTCTCTTGCCTTCAGTTTTAATTTTGCTACGTAGTCCGGTGGTCACCTACTACCGCGTTTCTTTTGTTCCTCCAGCTTCGTCAGACCTACTTTCCTTCATAGCTTTCCTGTCTTCTATCTCTCCGCTTTCTGTCTGAGGCTTAAGCGCCGCATGATCCTCTACCTCTAGTTCGACAGTCGTTATGGCCACACCACCAGTTCGCCAATGGGGAATCACCCCTCCCATTTCTACAGTCCTACCGACCCAAGATGAGCTTGCTGCGAATGACGATCTGATTTCTGAACTGAAGCTGCAAAACAACTTCGAAAGCCCCGCTGAGACTGAGCAAAGGTAAAAAAAAATCGGGAGTCTTGCATGATATTTGAAGTTATCGCTCATTTTTTTTTGTTTTTCTTGGTTCTCAGGAAGAGCGCGCTCCAACTCATGCAACGTGTCACGGTCGAGTTCGTCAAAGTCGTCAGCCGAAAGAAGGGACTATCCCCTACCGCGGTGGAGGCAGCAGGAGGAAAGATCTTCACCTATGGAAGTTATCGCCTAGGCGTTTACGGACCTGGTGAGTCATCAGTGACTTTTGGCCATCAATAAAGTTAACCCATATTAATTGCGCTGCACGACAGGGTCGGATATCGATACTTTGATTGTCGGGCCAAAGCATGTTATCATCGATGATTTCTTTTCAGACTTTCCCCCTGTTCTTGAAAAGATGGCCCCACAAGGGGCTGTTGAAAAGATGACCCCTGTCCCAGATGCCTACGTACCCATTATCAAACTTCAATTATCCGGCATTAGCATTGATTTGATTTTTGCCCGCCTGATCGTCCCTTCGGTGCCGCTCAACCTTGATTTAAAGAACAATGACTACCTCAGAGGCTTGGATGAAAGGGAGGTCCGATCGCTCAATGGAACTCGTGTAACCGACGAGATCCTAGAGCTGGTGCCTCAACAGAAGACGTTCCGTCTTGCGCTACGTGCGATTAAGCTCTGGGCGCAACGTAAGGAATTCCGTTTATGACTCCTGCAGTGGTTATTAGCTAACCCACGCTTTTCTTAGGCCGGGCTATCTACTCAAATATCGTGGGCTTTCCCGGGGGTGTTGCCTGGGCTATGTTGGTGGCCAGGGTTTGTCAGTTGTACCCTCAGGCGACCGGGTCGGTAATTGTCGGCAAGTTCTTCCGCATCATGAACCAGTGGACTTGGCCTCATCCTGTGTTATTGAAACCAATTGAGGATGGTCCTCTCCAGATGAAAGCCTGGAACCCGAAGGTGGGTATCTTGACTGGTTGCTTCGCGCTTTCGAGTGATTACTCATGTGGTGTAGATCTATCATGGCGATCGGTTTCACCTAATGCCGATCATTACCCCCGCTTACCCTTCAATGTGCGCTACTCACAACATCTCCATGTCAACCAAGACCGTTATTCTCCGCGAGCTGCAGCGAGGCGGTGATATCGTAGACAAGATCTTTTTGAAGCAGAACACTTGGAAGGACCTGTTCGCTCGACACTCGTTTTTTACACGCGACTATAAGTATTACCTCAGCATCACTGCGTCAAGCAGAACAAAGGAAGCAGAAGCCGTGTGGTCAGGTCTTGTAGAATCAAAGATCAGACATTTGGTTGGGGCCTTGGATAGAAAAGCAACCATTGCAGTGGCCCATCCTTTCCCCAAAGGGTTTGAAAGGGTTCATATCGTCAGCAGCGAAGACGAGGCAGAAGTTGTGAAGAATGGTTCTACCAAGTATCAAGATAAGGGACAGAAGACAGAAACTACTGATGAAATTAACGATGCTGCTCATCAGGCCGCCGCTGACAGCCAGATTGAAAAACGAGACGTCGCAGAGACTGTAGAGAACAAGACCAATGGCGAGGCCCGAACCTTATACACCACGACGTATTACATCGGGCTGGAACTGAAACCATTGGAATCAGGTATGTGAGTTAATGTCCATATGTGATCCTACTGACGTAAAAAGGGCAATCTCGGTCGTTGGATATCTCGAATGAGTCCTACACATTCAGGACGACATGTTCCTCCTGGCCTGGGTATCAACCAGGTATCAATGACTTAGCTCTCACCCATGTGCGCAAGTAAGTTTTTTGCCCGGCATACAAGAGTTCATACTTTAACTTTCGGACCAGCTTCGACCTACCGGAGGATGTCTTCGAGCCAGGAGAGACTCGGCCTCAGCGATACAAGAAGAAGATCATCAAGAAATCCGGAGCTGGCGGTCAGAAACGAACCATCGAACCATTGGACGTAAGTGCATGCAAGAAAGCTAGATTGAACCATGAACAGCGAACCACTGCTACGGAATTCGACTCCTCGCATTTAGCGATGCTCAAGAGTTCTGGCATTTGGATATGACTGATATCAACCGTTTACCTCTCTTTGCAGGATCCATCGCTTCCGGCAGCCAAACGACAGATCCCATCCAACGGAATGCCTAATACAGCAACACCTGCGTGAGTGCCTGTCAACTGAAACTACTCCCAGGACACGACGGGGCCGGCCCCCGATCTAGTCGTGAGTGAGATGCCCAACAACAACAATCACCACCATTACAGCTGTTCGAAAAACTGCATCCTGATTGGATGATATGTAGTGCATGGGCGACAGCCGGGCTCCGTATAATCCCAGCTGATTCCGACTAAAATCTTTCAGTTGATCTAGTGATCCGTCAATTGCGACGCACGTTTACAACGGACGCCAGGAGTTCCAAGGTTTGTTTCTTTTCTCTTTCCGCTGCCTTTTTATTTCTTGACCACACAGACGCCATCCTTGTCTTATCTTGCCTTTTGAGCGACTACCTCATTCTAGGCGTCCGTGGCAGTTGAGGCGGGTGATAATGGGTGCATTAACCGAATGGGTTCCAATTCTCCCGTCTCAGTTTCTATTCCCTGTTTTTGCACAGACTGTGGGTCTATACTGCGGGTGGTTTGAGACTGTACATATCACCTTGCTGTTCAGTTAGGCCTGGTGTAAGTGCCAGCTAGGATTAGTCGAAATAAAGAATGTCTTTCATGGCCTACAGGGCCGTCATCAACATCAAATATCCATCAGTTTCGAATGAGTTACTACTACTACTGTATAGTAGTAGTATAGTAAGTCGAGCATGATACTCAAGCAGTCAGGTGATACGAATAATCCAATACCAGCCCCAAGTCTTAGACCATTTCATCCTTCACCAATAATCCAACACAGGACACGGCAGAGCGCCTCGTTGCGACTCCCACAAAGCTGCAAGCCAAGATACGAAGTAGAGGTTGTGCGGCCCAAGCAGCAAACTTCGCAAATGTTCTTCTCTCCCTAGCACACAATGAAAAACACACTGGTTATGAAGCCAATGACCTTTAGTTTTACCGAAGCGTGTCCTCCGATTCTCAGATACGGGGGCATTACGAAGCTGGTGGACGACTTTTCCCGTCCAGAGCACAACCCGAGAGGATGTATCGAATAGTGGATGCCGTCTAGCAGAAACAAGAGGAACTCGATTTAGACTCTAAATCCCGACTTGAATCAGAAGTCCAAGGGATTTCTCACTCACGGTCTGGGTCTCTCTGTAGTGTTGGAGCGAGAATTACTAATTCAGGGACATTCAGATCCGAGGTCAAAGATGAATACCGACGCTATATTACCGGTCTTGGTTGAATGTGCTGACCGTTTCTGAAAGAGTTATCTACGAGAAGACGGACTATGCGGCATGCCAGTATCCTTAATTGCAATGGTATGCAACTTCACGAAACCATCCTGGAAAGACCAACTTTGGCGGTGTTAGTCTATGGGCTGGGACAGGGTATTCACAACCTAGTATCTAGAATTTTCTATGCCCTCTTCACGGCACCAATAGGTTCAGGAACTTCTGGGCTAGCATTACATCTTGCTTCCCTTGTGGAAGGACCTCTACAGATGAGGTCTTGAACACTCCTATGCCAAACCAGACGAGATGATCAAAACGTGATGTCCCTCTGTTTTATCTACGACAACTGTACATCGGCGTTTCTGGCATGATGGTTCATAGTCCGGAGATATACAGGGCCATTGGGCAATTGAATATTTCCACCTGCTATACTCAGCTGCGGGAGGATATCTGAATGATAGAATGCTCTGAGGTCCTTGTTCAGGGATCATATATATGGCTATGGGAGCGTCTGTGGGTTTTATGATGCAGGATTGTACAGTTACTTGAGTGAGCTCTATTCTGGAAGCTAATCCGTGTTTCCTATGGATATCCTTCTTTGTGCACTTTGATTGAGTAAGTACAAATTGATGCAAATGAGGACAGTTAGTCAGGGGAGAAAGCCCTCTCGACAGTAGAGCCATAAATGCAGGGAAGCATTGGAGACAAGTCCAAAGTTTGACAGCCAAAAATGAAGCTCTATATTATAAAAACACACCTCACATTGCTATCCACAACATGATCACTCATCGAGATAATTCAGCCAGCTTAACAACAATGCAATAGGGAACAAAAAACAAAGATAGTCTCAAAACACCGCAAGCGCCGTGACATGTGCAGAGAATATGCAAGATGGTCATGACTTTGACAATGATGCAGATGCTGTTGATGCAAACGAGCAAAAAAAAGGGGGGGGAAAGAAAAGGAAAGAATGAGTGTATAGATCCCAACCGGTCATAACGCATGTCTTCCCTTCCATTTTATTGTAAATAGCAGAAACCGTTTGCACTCCTCAAGCTTCATCGCGCACAATACTCAAGAGATCTCATGATAGAAAAGAAAAGTAGAACCAAAAGACAATCCACCCATCCATCCGAACCGGTCATTAAGGAAGCCCAATAAAAGAGATTCAAGATAGCATTAGTGAAGTCGAGAAGAATAGGGCGACATGAAGAGGCCCTACAGAATGCAACAACTTGCCAAAAAAGAAAAAAAGTTTTAGCCGACAACACTGCGGAAGCTCAAGGCTTCGAGGAAGGCACCGAGATCTTCCTTCTGTACTTCGACCACACAGTGATCAAAACTGTCGATACGAACACGAGTGTTAGTCTCCTGCACAACTTCTTGAAAGGCAATCCCGAATCGGTTCCGCAGTAGGTGCTTATCTGCATGTGTATCGTCTTCGTCCTCCGACTCCGACTCCGATTCTGACGATGATTCTTCCTCTTCGCTTTCTTCGATGCCATCTTCGTCGTCCGCTTCCCGTTGAGCCCGCTCCGCCGCGCGTTTCGCTCGTCGATCTTCCCTTTCTTTTCGCTTCTTATCTTTCGCTTCTTTCCTTTCTCGACGCTCTTCTCGCCGTTTATTCAAGGCGGCGAAGTCCACCACGCCTCCTCCACCCCCAGTACCGACCACTACATAGAGCCCTCGATCTTCATCGAGTCCAGCCAGCACCAAGGGGGTTCCTGCGGCACGTTTCTGCCCGAATTTAACTGGATCGCCTCGCTCCCGTTCTTGTACCCTGATTGCCTCGGCAATCCACAGAGCCAGCTTGGTCAGCGCTCCAGGATTAGTGAACAACTTAACGTCCGGGCCATCTTTGACAACAGCGATGCGAAATGCGCGTAAGTGCCGAATCTGATGCTTAGAAAGCAAAGACGTTCCGGTGCGTAAAATAGAGCGGTGAAGGTGTTGAGCAAGAGGGAGCGCCCCTAGCAGAAGCGTGGGCGACTCCGAGGTTAACGACAGGGCGTCATATGCACTCCAAAACCGGGGCAGAATACTAGCTAGATCCAACTCCGTAGAATATGTGACACCATTGGACTCAGCCTCACTCTTTAGTCGTGACGGGCGTTTTGTGTCCCACGATCCAGGTGCCTCAGGTCCAACCTCGAGCATGGCACCAATGATAACACCCACATCTGTGGCAGACAGACAAGCCTTCCAGCCCCAGCAGCGCACAAACCCCCATCCCTCACGAGAAGTGGCATGTCCAGACACTTCGGCAGGTACCAAACCATCCAAGCCGTACATTGGTGCGTACTTTAAGAGGCGTTGTCGTAGTACTCGTTTTAATTCCATGTCCATATGGGTGTAGCTCTGATGAGACTGGCTCAAACTAATGCCCATCTTAGCCAGGAGTTTGTTTAGCCGTTTCCTACCGTTTTCGGTCCACACATGCAACCTTGATGCTAAGTAGGGGCTGTGGAGCATGCTATCGTACAACGACCAGTGTCGTATAAGAATGAACCGAGGTTCGGGTGACAGGCGAATTGATTTATCTGTAGGTGACTTTGCAGTGGTCGGGATAATCTCTCCTCTTATATCTCGATCGCGCTCGTAGGGGTCCGGCGGATTCAGCCGATGGACTTCGTCTCGTAAAATCTGTCGTATACGCTCACCTCGTTCACCACCCCAACCGGCCGAGCCTCCGGATTCCGATGTGTTGGAGATACCAACACCAGACATGGTACGACCGCTAAGCTCTAAGCTAGACACGCCGACAATCGCAAGCCAGAGCAAGTCATTATCTTCCCGACCAAGTTCCGACGCCAGGGAGTACATAAGAGAAGAGATGGGTTCTGAGTACGAGGTTCCGGAGGAATAGTAATTATGTAGTACACTCTCATGTTTCCGTTTTAGTCGAACTAGGCGTCGTTTAAGCGATCGTGCTGAGGGCTGCTTGGGTTGCGCAAGAGACGACGATTCCAAGACCGGTGTAACAGAACGTGAAGAATGAAAGGGATCATTCGCGCTTGGCCGTCGACGAGTTGGGGAGGAAGCAATCGAGGACCCCTACGGGGTATATTAGCACCACAAGCCAAGGAAGACCATCTCAATATAGAACGTACTGAATTGCTTCTCCTCCGTTGACGAGGCGGTCCATCTTCCTCATCAGACTCGTCTTCGTCATCCATCCGCGACCATAACTTGCGTTTCCTAGAATCTGAACTAGACAGCTGATCTACCTCCCCTTCACTGCCCGAATCGTTTTCATTGATGTCCTCTTCGTCACCCTCATCGACCTCCGGCATCTCTAATAATGCGCAATATGCCTCCTGCTCCTTGCGCATGTCCTCTTCAATATCTCCATCGTCGTAGACAACGATGCCCCCACCACTCGACTTGTATGAGGGGGTAATACATCCCTTGTCCACACCGCGCGGTTTCCGTCGCGCATTGACATCAATCTCGCCCAGCGCTTGGCCTGTCACGGGCTCGCCACCAAATATGTTGGCCAAATTCCACGGCCGTCTCGCGTCAAACACCCAGACCTCAACCCCGCCCATATCCTCAACTTCATCCTCGGGGTTATTCAAACAGAGTATCTCGCTAAGGTCTACCAATCCACCAACGCCTAGACAGACCACCACGCCCCCACTACCACCATTGGTAGTCTGCATGGGCTTGATGAGCTCCTCCCCCGCGTGGGAAAGGTCGCCATATCCCGCAACCGGTTGGATCTTGTGGGGTATATAGTCACGTTTTAGCAAGGCCGTGAGAATTCGACAGGCACAAAGAGCATCAGGTTCCAAGGCCACAAGGATCAACACAGGCGGAGACAACGGGTGATGCGATCGGAGAAGTTGTAGGTAAAGGTGCGATATAAGCTGGCGAGGTAGATACATGGCAGACCAAGGGAGGAGTCGACGAACGATACGGGGAACCAAGGAGCCCACAGATACAGAAGGTAGGCCTCCAAGAGGCCCTGCTCTAACCTGAAAAACAATCAAACCACGGATTACTCACAGATTGAAGGTCAACAGTGTTATGGGCGGCTCCATTCCAAGTGTTGGTGAGTCTCTTAGAGGAACAAAAGCAATTCGTCGCGAATGTCCAGACGCGTCGGGACGTGCCACACGTGCGGAGATTTATTGCCGCCGAGATCGTCTATTGGTTCATTTACTTGTACTCGGTACATCATTCATAACCCGCATTACTCCGTACTTATTGTAGTAGGTACTAGTACGGAGTACTTAGCTAAGTACTAGAAAAGACCAGAAACAAAAAACATGAAAATAAAATAAAATCCATACGTCATAGTAGGGTTTATCATACACACACAAGTTGTCTTCAGTAACCATAGCCATGTGCTGATGATCGGTTTTCAATACAGCATACTCCAAGTGACTCGTTGAGAAAACATTGTCATTTCGGAGCTTGGACCAAGTAAGGTAAAGGATAGAGAAAGGTAGGGGGAAAAAAACAAAAAAACGTCTGTCTGTACTCCTGGAACTAGGTATCACATAATGCAAAACCTCAGGCTGCAGTCACACTGTGCGCTGATGGTATAGGAAAGTACATGCAACTAAATGCTGGAGAGGAAAAAGGAATAAAACTGTAAAGTCATGACATACATAGTCGAAATGAATTAAGAGTGTGATCAAACTGAGGGCCTGCCTAAGATTGATCCAGTTAGCCAGACAGCGGCGCAGACCCCCAAGACAGAAGCTCCGATAAGTCTCTTCTCCCAGGGAGCTTCCTGGGCCATTTTGGTAGGCTCGTAGGTCTTCTTCGGCGAGTTACGAGACGAAAAAGCTTGCGATTCGGGGTTAGAGGTCGAGACGTAATCGTTACCTCGGCGAATGGATGAATCATTTTGGTTGGCAAAGTATTCCCGATCGCGTACACGCCATTTCTCAACGAGGCGTGCAATCTCAATAAGATCTTCTTGCAAAGACCCCGGATCAGTCGAAGTAGTGTTCTCTACTTCAATATTCTGGACATTTCCGAAGAAGTCCACCACCGTTCGTAGGCGTCCCTCCTGCTCGGCCCCTGGGAACAGATCCCACCGCACGCCTGGTTGTGAGTGGATCTTAGTTTCATCGTATGAGTCAAACAAGTCGCCTAATGTCAGCTTCGAGTTCGCACTCGTAACCTGAGTTTCAAGGAACTCGAGCACATAGTACGTCCAGCGGTCGATCACCGCGACTCCGACATCATTATCTGCATGATGAGAGTACGAAGACTGGTCAAGCTCGCTGGACCCGGTTGCAATGATATTGGGCGAGTAGAAATGCGTATACATAGTGTTTGCCTGACAAGTATCGATCATGAACAGTAACTCATGGTAGCGCTTCTTCTCCCACATCTGACCAAAGGCATCCGCCAAGTCCCAGGCTCCAATCTCCTCGGAATCTTGAAACTTGAGGAACTGGTCTCCTCCATGCCCCGTCATATACACAAGTATATTACTCCCCGCGTCGGAACCAAGGCGTTTGCTTCGGGGCACATCTTCGTCTAGCCGATCCGTCAGAAGACGAATGAAGTTCTCCACGGTCACCTCATAGCCCCGGTAGTCCACCTCAATATTATCTCCGTAAAGGTCAACAGCGCGATCCGCATTACTGTAGACTGTTCCCGGGAACACGTTGCGGGGGTTGCAGGCCATATCGTCGGGGAGCATGAGGATAATCTGCGAATCGGGGATTCCGAGGCGCTTGACGGTACGATACAGAGAGAGAACATTTGCGAGATGGCGGTAATTGAACCAGAAGCGCGAGGTAGAAACGAGGACAGCCCAGTTCGAGGTATGCTCCGATGAAGCTAAAGATGCAAAGAGGGTGAGGAAGGGAAGGACTCTAAGGAGTCCAAGATATAGAGGCATGGCGAAGTTCAGATCATACCGTTACTAAAGAAGGTTCGCGTCGCCAGGGGGAGGGACGAAAGAATGGACTGGCACAATTAAAGTGGTAGAATAAAAGAGCCAGGATAGCGGTTGGTCTACTCCGTAGATGGTCATGGAAAGGCATTTCCATGTTAGTAAGGCAACCATAATCTTAGCGCCTGAGGCATTCATGGAGATAAGGTGTGGTCGCCTGAGGCAACAAAATCAAAGTGAACTTCCATACTATACCCGACGTAAGGTACTCCGTAGTACGGAGTACTCCCTTCTTCCTAGGTTCCATCCCAACAACTTCTACTCCGGCCAAATTCAAATATTACCTCTGTCGGGTGGAGTTAAATCCAGGTCATTGTACAGAGTACTATAACTAGCATTGCATATCCAATCATGACGAGCAGTGGTAATTCTATGAAGTGCGAGGACTCGGATTTAGGTATGGACTACTCCGTACCTAAGTATAAACTTAGTATACATGAGATTTATTTCCCAATAGATTTTTTGTGTAAGAACCACCCCAAGTGAACTGGTTGGTGACATGATGGGCACCCGGTTAATATACTTAATACTAACCAACCATTACCTAGATTTTACCATTAATGGTCACATGACCGCTAAAAGAAAGCAAAATGACATGCCCTGTGCTTACGGATACACCGCGTTGGTTGTATACGCTATCCGACTGTTCCTGAACCGAAACATAGTATATCTCTAGCCCAGGGGAAAAAAGGATATTCTAGTTGAAACAAACATTTAACGCAAGTCTAGCAGCATATAATACACCAAACGAGTCATGTAAGAATAAGCTATTTGGTGATCTCAACACCACCAGTAGCACCGAGAAGACGCTTGATATCACCATAGATTGCAAATTGACCGGCAGTAAGTGTTCCGACCATGAACAGACGAGCGCCAATACCAGCATAGCTGCCACGGAAGCCGAGCTCCTTACCGATCTTGATGAGACGAGAGACAGTGCCCTCACCAGGCTCACCGGGGGTCTTGTTGATCTTGCTCAGCATAGTGTCGGCGGGCTGGGAGACGAGGGCGGCAGCGAAACCAGCAATGAGACCAGAGCCAAGGTTGATACCAGTCTTAGCACCGTCGGAGAGGGTCTCCTTATCGACAGAGCGGTAGATAGATTCAGAAACCTTCTCGAAAACAACGAACTTGGCCATGGTATAGGGAACCCTGAAAATGCAGTTAGACGCGTTGTCCATGCTTGTCTAAGAGAGGAATAAACTTACTGCTTGAAGAGGATAGGACCGAATCCAGAGTAGAAAGCGCCGACACCCTCATTCTTGAGGATCTTACCGAAACCGCTGAGCAGACCAGTAGCGAAAGTGGGCTGGGAGACGAGACGAATACGGGTGGCCTCAAGGGGGCAAAGGGCAATATCAGCGAAGAATTCGGCGGCGGCAGAAGAGGCAAGGTAGACGGCGGTGCGGTTGTTGGAGGCAGTCTCGAGACCAAGCTTGTTGATGAACTGCTGCTTGAAGAACTCATAACCACCGAACTTGAAAGCACCCTGGAGGAAATAACCGGCGGCGGTGGGACCGAAACCAGTGAGGAGAGCGCCAGCACCCTCGTTGGCAATAACCTGACGGAAACCACCGATCATACCACGGTTATAGGTGACGGGGTCAAGCTGGATTCTAGTCTTGACGCTGTATAGCAGGAAACAGAACGTCAGTCTGAACACTCAATGAAGACAGGAGTGCCGCGGCGGCAGAGGGCGGAATAAAGCGCGATCGATACAAATGGGGCGACACAATTGGACTTACACATCGACAGGAGTAAGAGCTCCATGGGTGACGGAGCAGCAGACAGCACCAGCGAAGGCGAATCTGGAGTACAGCTGGAGGCCGGTGAGCTGCTGAGGAGCAGCGGATTCGGGCTTAGAGGACATTATATTATATGAGAGTCGTGTTCTGCTCTAAACACAAAAAGGAAAAAGAAAAAAAGAAGGGAAGAGGGGAGTGGGGAGATGGGTAACGAAGTGGCAGCAATTGAAGCTTTGCAGAGTTTGGGATGGGAAGAAATTGAATCTGGGAGGAGATTTGGAACGGGGATGATTTCGGCACTAGTCGGCGTAGAAGTCGCACCGCAACCCGAAAACTTTTCGCGGCCAATGCGGGTGACCCTTCAATGGACTCCGATCGCCCCGGTCAACAAATAACAAAGAGAAAATATATTGAATGTTCTCGGAATTCTAAACTTAAGGAATAACTTGAATCACAAAATGAATGACTTTATTTATCTTACTGTACGAAGTAATTCTGTATGTTACTTGGTTCTTTTTTCCATTGTAGTCAATAGAAAGAACAGCCCTGGACAGGAGAACAGAAAAAGATCTAAATTGGCAATTTGGTAGCCTGAGGCATCAATCAGTGTCCTATCAAAAACCTCTCAAGTGATTGTAGGCAAAGGATGGATTCAATTGTGGCCCTATCGTTTATATTCCGTACTCCGTACATCGTTCCGAACCCTTTTACTCAAGATTTTACCACCTCTTGTTGATATATCATTGCCTTGGATCCACTCCATCCAATATCCACATGGAATGATTTATTGTGCCGTCTTTGATTGGTGCAATATCTCCTTTTATTGATCACCGTCTTGAACGGCAGGCTAAAAATACTAAGAGAGCATGCCAGCGAATGTCAATTTCTTAACTGGCAGGTAATCTTCGGTGCTGACACTATAATCAGTATGTCCTCCGTGTCTCATACTATTGACAATTTTGTAAGCCAATGATGAATGTCAGGAAGTCCCGATTTATCCGAGGATATCCATCCATCACAATGATATTCATCCACTAAACTTCTGACAGCAGTCTTCATGGATTTTAGGGTTCCCAAGAATTTGGCTCCTATGCACTGGCTGGTTTCGTACGTCTCTTGAAGTAGAATGGCGCATGATGACGCACCCTCCTGTACATCTCTAGTTGACACTCTCTCATTCCATGAGAATGATAATTATGGCTATCTCATGTTCGCCGACTTGGGTTATTCCAACCTAGAAGTCCAGAAAGATATTCTCCAACGGGGGGAATGGATAGGTAGCTAATTACCTCTCAGTGGCATGAGGCTAGATGCGAGCAAGCATTTTTCGGTTTTGATTTCCAAAAGAAATTGATCAGTCACCTTCGTGCAACTGTTGGCCCGACGTTTTTCCTCGTGGGGGAATACTGGAGCGGCGATGCCAGGGCCCTTACACATTATTTACAAAAGATGGACTATCAACTGTCTCTGTTCGACGCTCTCATGGTCAGTTGTTTCTCGAGAATATCACGCACGGAAGGGGCAGATCTCCGCAATATCTTCGATGATGCGCTGGTTAGGACCAATCCTGTACCCACAGTCGTAAGACCTCTCCGAACTTGTACCTCGCGTCCTTGGTGCTTACCATGTGGGTAGACACTTGTTATGAATCATGATACGGTATGAGATGAGAGGACTGTATTCTAGCATTCCTGTGGTGATGCTGATTGCTTCTCTTGTAGCAGTCCGGGTAGTTCTTTAGAGGTAGGACATATGACTTAGGGGATTGTAAACTTGTCGTGTTCAGCCAGAAGATACCCCTTTCCATGTATCTCGACTTGGATACATCAGGAAGCTCAAATAGATCATCCAGAAGTCGGTGGTTCTCTGGGACAACGAAACAAAGCAAGGGTGGTTACTAACCGGAACTCGCTGAACTGAGGTATACGGCTGGGGATGAGAGACAAGTCATCATGTCCAGTCGGATTCGAGGTGTATCCGTCCAAGCATGCACAACGCCACGGCACTGCACTGTCTATATGCCATTAGGCCTCGAGGCAACGAGCAATGCTTTGAGCGCCGTTCTCTAAGCGTCTCGTGACTCTATGAAAATCCAGTGTAAGATTGTTGATTGATTGCCTGTTATGAACGGAACTCACATCCGACCGATCACCAGGAAACGGCGAAAAGCTTCCCGGCCGACGATTTGCAGCCGGCGATACGCAATATCCAGACCCTCTATCGCCTCTCTACCGAGACAATATGCCGAGAACTACTTACGCAGAAATGGCAAGAGCTGGGTCATGAACTGGGAGGTCCGACGGCGGATTGACTAGTTGAAAGATATCATCCAAATCACCTCACCAAGTCTACTGGGACAGATCTAACGTAACCATGCCTGCGAAAAGTAACAAAGAATGGTTTCGAACACTATGTGGACAGGTTGGTGCTCGATCAACGATTCTCCCAGGCAGGATCGTAGGCTATCAGCTGTCATGACAGCCTACACGAGCGACAAACAGCAGCCATTTTGGTTTCCGATACAACGGCAGCGACCAAAATAAAATACTTGCCGTTGATATTTACCATCGCATTTAACACCTATATCTGCACCGGCCCATCAAACACACCGTCCACCATGTACAAGGCCAAGGGAAGAACTACCAATGCGGATGCAGCGTTCACTAGGGAGGCACATGGGATGGAACATTGTTGGGGAAATTTAAGTATTGAAATCATATTGAGGGGCTTAGTGATCACCGAGATGAAGAGAATGATGGCAAAACTATGATTTTCTATGCCTGCTCGCTATCTTGCATCAAACGGCCATAATTTGTCTGCTTTTGCTACTGTCAGATCCTCACCACGAGTCTCGGCTTCTTTGGCAGTCTGTATCCATTCATCGTAGGCTGCACGATGGGCCTCCCTCGCAGCGTCCCATGCCTCATTCGGAACCCATCCATCAGAATTCGTATGGAGGGAGGATTTGAGCCATAACTTCAGTTTTTGAACGGTCTGAAAATCTTCATAATCTTGGGCATGCTTCTTCACTTCCTCTTCAGTAGCTGTGAATGGACATGAGCCCTGAAGACCCAGTTCCTCCCAGCGCGCAGAAAGCTCGATTAACTCCTGGCGAACAGCTGGAGCAGTATCTCTCCATGTTGTGTGAATATATTGGAAGAGTCGGAATAGAGTCGGGTCGAGCAATCTTGCAGGACGCAACTTAGGAGCAAAGCCTTTCATGCACACATCATATGTCTGATAGCAGATCGATGCATCTTTCCACTCTCGTTCTTTCGATCCAGAAGTTTGCTGCTCGCCTTGATTTTCCTCGGGTGAGTCCTCATCGGGCATCTCGGGGAATGCAGCGAAATCAGGTGTCTCATTAGCGTAAATAAATGCGGGCTCGATACTTGCGGACTGCCAGTCAATCAAAGCCGTAATGACGGTTGGCTCTTCGGCTGAGACATAGATATTTCTCTTATGAAAATCGAGGTGAAGTAAAGCAGGAGTAGCAGCGTTCTGGATGCGCTTATCTTGAGTTAACTTCTGCATGATTTTTTGACTAATTTGTAATAGGGAGAGGTGATCTTGAATTGAACCTTGATGAGGGAGAAGCTCGCGATTATCGATGGCTTCTTCTTTGGGCAAGCGAGATAAACCGGTCTCTATCAAGCCGCGAGAATAACTGGAGAGGTCTTTCCCTGTTTTACATGTTTACATTAGATCTGTGAGTTAAGAGACGATATTTAAGTGTGAAACTGACAAGGGCCGCAATTAGGACTCGAACCACCGTAAAGTTCGACCTCTCCTGGACTCCGATTCCAAAAGATTGGACCGCAATGTGGCCCCACGCAGAAGCCTTGTTCGAACGAAACCTTTGAATCCGAGTCTAGCGGTGCATCCGCAAAGTACAGACTGCCGTAGGCTGGGAAGTCCAGGGATGCCATTTCCTTTATCATCAATGACAGCGTTTTAGTGCATAACATATGCTGCTCCGAATTCATTTTAGGCCAGATTTGATGCAGTTGAACACCAGCCACATGCTCCTGAATAATATACTCTGTGCCTATTGGATTCGAAGGATTATCGTTCCAGTCGAGGACTTTTGGAATCGGAAGCGAGGTCTTAGATCGCACTATTCAAAACAGTAATCAAATATCAGCCACATTTTCCAGGGATGGACATGAGGGTCAGGCTCACAGTAAGTCATGGTTGCGACTTCGGAATTGGTCGTCAACCTTGGGGGGCCAGCAATACTAGTCGGTACCCTTGCCACAACGCAACGACCATTGTCCATTGTGATAATAAAGACTCTGTTAAATCCACCCTCTCGCTTCTCGTACTTGACAATTCTGGTTGCCCCTGGACATGCGCAAATAGCTCGATCACATAGCGCCGAGAAGTCAAATGCAACGTGACGGGACTTTCGCTCGAGCTCGTCCCGGTTTAGCCATCTCCCACCAGTGTATGAATGCGGATCTAGTCCTACAAAAGCCGACTCAGTTGCATGCCAGCGAAGTTCAAATCAGCGTAGGCTTGAACCAGCCCTTCCGAACCTACCTGACTTTGGGGGAGCTGTCTCGGGCAAGGGAAGCGCCGAAATATTGCCATGTTTACTTCCCATGTCGGATAATTTTCGCCGAGAGAAACTAAAGAATCGGTCATCATTGATGTTAAACGAAGGGACGAGTCTCAATTGCCGCCACATTCGGAGCATGGTAGGCTGGTTGATGTCCGTTTCCTAGATTGTCACTGAATAGCTTGGTGTTTTTCTTTGGTGAGGAAGGATACTGCTGGAAGGGTAGCAGAATTGTGGAGAGGAAATCCCCCCCGGTTTGTTAAATTGCATGTTCATGCATTTAGTAACTATGATGGGCCAATCTGATGGCACCGACATACTACTAGATGATCTACTATTTATTTATAAATCTAAGATAACTCTGTTGATTAAATTTCACCCCCCTCACTCATTGAAATCCTTGCACGTCTCTTTTTCTCTCTCTTTTGAGCATTTTATGTCCAACCGTTCGAGTATTCTTCACTAATATTAATACTATATGGGACTATATCTTAGATGATTTCGCAACTTGAAGGGAAAACGAATGGATTCGCCTCAGTATCAAGAGCTTGCGCGTGTGTCGCAAGAGCAACAACCAATCGATCGCGAAACAGTGCGAACGCCGTGGAAATTCCTGGCAGGATTATCGTCGAATTTGGCGCTTGTAGGGTGCGTTTCTACCCTCCCTCCCATTAACAACCTAATAACTGATATGCCATTATAAAGGTTCCTGGTAATACCTTTAGCATTTAAAGATGCTAAGGACGACTCTTCGGGGGACAAAACAGGCACAGCTATAGCAGCGTTAGTCCTGATCGGAAGCGCATACCTTCTGTCGCTCATCTTATTCTGCGCTCAGTATCATAAACGCACCTACTTACTTCATTCTGTCTTCCTGTAAATGCACCGAGGTTTGGTCTCCAGTCACATTTGGATCACCGTCTAACCATGGCACAGACCTTGTTTATTCTCCAACCTCATCGGACTGTTGAATGTCGTGCTCAATATTCTCTATCGAAGTTTATTCCCCATCGGTCGCTTGAAAACCGTGGGTATGGTCCTCCCCGCTGCCTTTGCAGTTGTCTCCGCGTTGGGTGCACTATGGGTCTACGGAAGAGACATCGCCGATGAGATTCGAGTCGAGGAGTCCGATCGTGTAACGGTGCCTATGACTGAAGAGGAGATGCAACGACAACAGCTCCTCCGGCTTCTTCGAGAGAATAAAAGTAAAAAGAGAATAAGCTCTAAGGTCACGCAAAAGACATTTCAAATCAACGTTCCGGAGCATATCAATCCGGGAAAAGGATGGAATTCCTTTATGCCTTCTCCTCGTGATGACAGTTATTAGTATAGCTGATCAGAACGGCCGGCAGAGGTACTGTACTGTACTGTACATACATACTAGGTACAGATTTACTAGTATAAGGGAACCGAGGGAATAACTTAACTGCGATCTTCCTACCAAGCAGGAAGATCTAGAGTTCACATGTTTTTTGCAGCTATACATACTATGGAGACTTCGTGTTTATATAGCAGTGCATTGGGTAATGGCTCGGGGAGGATCTGTTTAATAATGACCAAGCGGAAGAGAAGGAGAATAAACACCTAGTAGATGATATATTCATTTCTAACAAGAAAAGATACTCCGTACGGAGTACTGCTTGGATAAATGGAACACCTCGGCTATTACCCGATTAGGAATTCCGTGCCCCTGTCGCTGAAAGTCCCATTAAAGTCCGAAATAAATTTAGTAAACCTGCTCCTTTTCGTTATTCATTTTGATTTCTACCTCCTTGTATATAGATTTTTGGTTACACTCTTTAGCCAGTTATGACAAAACGGGTGACTCTTTTTGAGCCTCCTCCACTAAATTCTTCCAAGGCCCCCGTGGAAAATGTTTTAGAGTTAACCCCCGTGGTGGACATTGGACCAGTACGTCTGTCGAACCGATTCAACAACCCCCTCTCTTATCACCTCGCTAACAACCTCATCCGCTTAACAGGATGTCTTCACCAACACTCGTCCTCTCTGGCATCCTCCTGGAGCGCGGGGCATCTACGGAGGTGCGGCAATCGCCCAGTCTCTTGCCGCGGCGATGCGGACAGTCCCGTCCGATTTCGCCGTCCACAGCATGCACTGTTATTTTGTCCTCGCTGGCGATTCCGAAATCCCGATCCTATATCATGTCGAGCGAGTGCGCGATGGAAGGAGCTTCGTAACACGTACCGTTCAAGCCAGACAGCGTGGCCGGCCCATTTTCACCACCACTTTGAGTTTCAGCAAGGTCAACAGCGGCGGGAAGAAGAAATTGGAACACGCAACATCAATACCTGCCATCACGCTGCCGGATGAGCCGTCTTCGGACGTTAAGAAAAGGCTTTATGACATTGGAAGCGGTCCCTTCGAGTCGCATAAACTCGGGACTGTCAACCGTAAGCGTTATGAATTGCTTGTTATGAGTCGCGTGGAGTCTTGGTCGCACTAACGGGCCTAGGGAATTCGTCCAAGCCCGAAGATAAACGCATCCGACGCTGTATGCGAGCACGAGGAAGAATCTCCGAGGCTGGCGGTCACCACGCCCATCTTTCTGCCCTCGCCTATGTCACCGACAGTTATTTCATTGGCACTGTGTCGCGCGTCCATGACATCCCTCGATTTGCTTCTCCCGCCGAACTCAAAGCCGCATTAAATGCACTCAAGAACCCTTCCGACTTGGATGATGAAGACATCTCGCGCGCGTTTAAGGAGTTGAAGGAAGAAGAGGCCGCGGAACTGCGCCGTCGGCTAGAGGGGGCCCTTAGTAAAGCTGAGGATCCGAAGAATAAAGAGAAACATAAGGAGGTTGGCATGATGGTTAGTCTTGATCATACGATTTACTTCCACAATGCTTGGGCCTTCCGCGCGGATGAGTGGATGCTCACAGAGATGGAGTGCCCTTGGGCTGGTGAGGGGAGGGGATTGGTCTTGCAGAAGATCTGGTCCAAAGACGGAACATTAATCGCTACGTGCACACAGGAGGTATGCTCTATCGTTTTGTTTGCCGGTTCTCTTATGTCGAATCTCATTTTACTAATGCAAGACCTCGACAGGGTGTTGTGAGGTTAAAACAAGACGAGCCTCCTCGGTCTAAGATGTAGAACTCTGCACCGCAACGCCAACGATCGATACCCTTTTATCTGATTATCCATATTGTTCTTTGCAGGTACACTTTAGAATAGAGTGGCAGCACCTTCCCATGTACCCTTTGATTATAATATTCTGCATCCATATACCTACCTATATTCATCACTCACATATTGATCTGTACATATATTTCAGTAGACCAGATCGTCTTTTTTGGATATATTTGTATTTATTCTGTCGTCTTTATCAGTGAGGTATAGCGTACATAGACTGGGTGGTTTTCGTCTGCCTGGCATGAAATCACAACGTCAGGGGAGAAACGAGACGAAGTAAAAGAAAAAGAACATGAAGAAATATAGGACTTGTACATGCCAAATATGAAAACGCTTTTCAAAAACAAAAAACAAAAGATGAAAAATCAAAGTGCCGCCCACCCGTTTTAAGAGATGCCCGTATGCAAAAACAAAAAAGAAATAGTGCTACAAGTGTCATGTCCCTTCCAACTAAACCTCCAGCATCCCTGCTTCCTTCATCCTCAGTCGTTCTTCTCGGTTTCGCTTTTCACAGAATTCCAATGCCCTGGCTCCCCAAACCCCTCTTCCTTTGTATTCACCAACATAGTCTGGCCAACTTTTGATCTCCTTGGCTAGATTTTGCAGTTCCTGCATCGGAAGCTCATCTAGGGTGGTGAGAAAAGTCTTGACACCGAAGACAAGGGTTCCAGTTCGAGGAAGTCTGCGGAAGGTCTGCCGCTCGCGGCGGATGACGATATCCTCAGGGGATGGGTCGGGGTTGTCCTCCAACAAGGTCGTCGGACGATAGAGGGTCTCAAACAAGTCTTCATCGGGGCGCTTCACTTCAACAAAGTAGTTGGACCGTTCCATCGGTGAAGATGGCGTGAGGCGATTCAAGAACCTAATCCCAAGTCAGTGTTGTCTCTTTCTCCCCAAACTTGACGCCCACTAACTTGCTGACAGAAGCTGCCACTTGCTGATGCCACAACGGTACGGGTTTGTGAAGCTCGGAGATTGTCCATCCAATTCTTTCTTGTACCGTCCACCCCACCGGAAAGAGACTTGCGCTGGCGGCCCTGCCTTGTTGGTCAGCTGTCGTTGCCCTGAAATCAAAGGAGAACCTCCCCAAACTGACAAGTAATATTCGTCGTCCGCATTCTTCATTAGGATGCTGAGATCTTCCATGGTTAACCTCACCGCTATCTCGAGCGGATCAACCTGCTTGTTTTGACCCCCAAAGGCAAATGTTTCCCCGGTTATCTTGTTATGGACGGTCGACCCGTCGCCGGACTTATTGTGTTCGAATTTGTCCGGAAATCGCTGGCACAGGAATTCCACTACTTCTTCCAACGCTTCGAGGCATGCTTCGTATGACTCGGGGAGGCATTGAAGGACCTTGCTCTTTTCTTGTTGCAGCAATTGCCCTCGTACCTGATGCTCGGCCAGGTAGTTCTTGTCGATGGTGAGCCAGTTCTGGGCGTCCAGCTTTCGGATATCCATCATGACTCTGTACCGCTCCCTCCCCTTGATAGGTTGGGGTTGAAGGTCGTCGCGACAAACATCCTTTGAACGGCGTTCGGTCTGGAGCCACGGAAGACGGTTTCGAAATCTAACAGCAATGAAGGATACCAAAAGAAATAAAATTCCCATGCATGAAAGGGTATTCATCGCACCACCCCCCGTTTTTTGTTTTGGTATGTTTTCTTCTTGTCGTTTATTATTATTAATATTACTCCCGGGTCCAGATATATATAAGGAAACAAAAGGAACAAAGGAAAAAGGAAAGGAAAGGGAGGGTAATCTTCCAGGAACTTTTGGCTGTTGCTCACTCATCGACATTCACATCAACATAGCGAAACCTTCACCAAAAGAGGGCAATGGCTTGAAATTTATCTGGCCCATGGACCTAAGGAAGAGGATCATCTAGGTCAGACGATTACCTACAATAGCTTCTACATTCCTGATTTAGGCAGCGTTGGATCGAACTCTGATACGTCCTGGTCTTCCCCGCAAAAAGCCGCAATTCGCCGCTTCAAGAATAAAAATAAAATAATAAATTAATTAAAAATAAAAATAAAAATAAAAAGGAAGAAGAAGAGACGCACAGGCAGAGAAAGAGAGAGAGAGAGAGAGAGAGTAGAAAAAGGAAAAAAAAAAAAAAAAAAAAAAGGTACTGACAGGCTACAGCATCCACCTGATCTAGTAGACTTTCTCAGCTATCCATAACAATTGAGCTTCAGTGGGTCTCTGGGACGGGGGAGTGGAGGGAAAAGAGTCAGCGTAAGTGACCTCTTCAGTGGATCAGCGGCAAATGTACTCCGTACCTCCGTACGGATGAGAGTCTATCAATCGTCCATCGAATTTGCATTGCCACGATAAGTACGAACTAAGTAACTTCCTACATCGATCGTTGGTACCTCTGCTTCTTCGTCACGCGTCTCCTGTCCGTGCGCATAAGAAGTGAGAGATCTTGTGAGCTGAGTCGAGAGAGCCTGACTTGAGGGACTGCCGACCAGTTCCTGCAGTTCCGTTCCAACGATTTATTCCACTTGATTATCCGAAAGGCAAATGCAGAATGCCAATAATGGGTATCATGACATCAACCGAGGCTTACCGAAAAGAAACAAAAAATTAAAAACAAAATCAAAAATAAATAATGGAAATACCGCACTGTCGCACGTTTGCGTTGTGACTGGCCTGGAATCCATTGCAGCAATCCATACTTGTCCTCCGTACTCCGTACAACGGAATCAAATCAACATTGCCTGAGAGCTTCTGGGGCACAGCGCGTGCGTTTGATGCGTGGGCCGAGTCCCAATTTGGTGGTCGATAGTCACACAGCTTCAGAAGGCTGGTTGTCATAGGTCACCCGGGCTGCGGATGGATTCCAGTCCAGGTACCACTGTACATCATATTCACTGACGTGCTGGCATGCTAGTCATTTGGAGTACGACGACTGGTCCATCTACCATGGTACTCTTTCTGAGACTAGGATCAGAAGAGAAGGTACGGATCCGATACTGACGTACCATGAGCGACCAGTCCTTGCAGTCTTTTCGGTCCCCGCGAAGCTATGGAAGACTAAACATGCTAGGGTTGAGATACGCCCCAGCCAGTGGGGACCCTCAGCTAACTACTCTACTTACGGAGTACACTTGTTGTTCTTCGGTACGGGACTGCGTATTCCGGACTGACTAGTATATGATCCACCACCGACCGAGTCCAGAATTCGGGTTTCTAAGACACTTGGTGTGGTTGGGTGACTCCACACCCCCGAAACCGAGAAGATATCTGGGGTTTTGCGCTGCAACCGCTTATCTCGCGCAAAGCGCGTTTGCCGCAATACCTGCTTGAGTAAGAATCATCAATGCTTTTTTTCAGTTGAATCCTAATCAACTTCCCCCCCCCCCTAATATAGCGGTGTCTCAACCAAGAATGTGCTTGATTTTGTTTATTTGGGATATTTTATTTTTATTTTGAATTTAAATTTGAATTTGATTTGGATTTTTTTTGGACTGATCTTCTTGTTTACCTACCTTTTTATTTTAGTTTATGTTTACTTTTAGTTTTGCTTTTTTTAACTTAGCTTTTTTTTTTTTTTCTTATTTTTTTTTTTTTTTTTTTTTTTTTTTTTTTTTTTTTTTTTTTTTTTTTTTTTTTTTTTTTTTTTTCTTACTGTCGCATCTTTTTTATTTTTTATTTTTTTAAATAGCATGATCTGATTTGATTTTACGCCTCATTCGCTGTCCCTTTCTTCCTTTCTTATTTTATTTTTTCTTTTTTTGTCTATCTTTCTCACTCATTCACAGACTAGTATCCAAACCCTCCGATTGAACTACGTCGGTATAATTGCTTTTATCGGGCTGTCAACATGTGACGACTCTCGATACCACTTAACACTTTCTTCATGAGATCCTCTTCTCTGATGCAGAACCCATAAAAGTAGAGGCACCAAGACTGAATGCTGACCTTACCCCCCCTCCACGCACGAAAGCATTACTCTAGCGATGATCCACTAGTCAACGGGGCATTTGAAATCCACTGACCAAACGGCTTTCCTCCATATTACCTGATGGACTTGTCTAGACGGGCCTGGTGAACTCAGTCGAGACCAGATCTTGTCCGATAGGAAGGACTTGCTGGGCCCGAGAGTGGGACACCTACTACTCGTGTTAACCCTTCTCCAGTAGATATCGACTATTTAGAGATTGGTTCTGTGGACACTCACTGTCAATGCCTCCTGCGGCTCGCTCACACTCCTCAGAATGGAGTTCCCTCGGCGGATATCCTGCATTTCCCTTTCTCCCTGGACCCATTAACGTAATCATGACTGCCGAAGAAGGCATCGCAGTCCAGCATCCAGCGTCATGATATCAGAATCCATAATCTCGTGATCACCATTAAATGAAGTCCCACCCCGCTTCAAAAGACATGGATCTAATTAATATTAATGCCTGATGTACGGAGTACGGAGTACGGAGTAAGAAACAGTATTCCCCAGGACAAATTCCCCATTCGGGAAAGATACAGCAACCTGGCATCTACAAATCCGCAACCCAATTAAAACACCACCCTTATCTAGCTAGCTAGTTGCCTGATAAAAACCTACTCCGTACTAAAATCCCCGTCGTAAACCCAGAATCTGATATGCATAACACCACTAACCCGGAACAAGAGAAACCGAACAGGCACAAGTCCACGAATCATGCAATCTAACCAATCCCCACCCCAAGTACCTTAAGTCACTATAGGTAGATCCTAATAAGCCCACCATTCCAGATAGACATGTACATACGGAGTACAAAAGCCCCCATTCCACGCACTAAACTCCACCACTAACCACATCGTAGCCCTCGAAATATGCCCCAGTCGCCAAAGGTGAAACCCCAGCCTTAGTTAGCCGTCCGCAACTTTTTTCCCTCCTATAGGGGGGGGAAACAAACCTGGAACTGACGACCCGGACTCCATTCAATCGGCTGGAGACGATGATCGGTTATTCACCTTCGCGTCTGCTGCGCGTTCTCTAGCGGATGAATGATTGGAACACTGTGACTTCGTTTCTCTTATCAAGGTTTAGCGGGTTTTCTCTTCAAGTCGGATCCTTGTCTTACGTTTTTGAGTTATATATTTCTGAGGTTCGAAGGTGGGACTGGAGATTGGGGTTGGGGGATCCGGAGGTTGAGTTGTCTCTCTCTCTCTTTACGGAGTACTGTTTACTACCTACTCTCAGTTCGTGTTGCCTTGCGGGAAAATGTGGGGAGAAGGATTAACTATTGGGCTGTCGGGATTCCGAGTCTGTTTGTGGGCTTGGGATCAGGCACATACGTACAATACGTTCAGGTGCCCACGGTTAGAATGGGGTTGCTTTGATTCGAGCGATCAACTACTAATCCGACGAGCACGGTGGCATTACTATTGATTTCCGGACGGTATTATCCCCTCCTTCTCAATCCTCGCGTAGGGGACGAGGAAGTGGAATTAGAGGGTGGATTAGAGACGAGCAAATGAGATCCAAATGGGTAGGAAATACGTTGTGAGTATTGTGCTTCTCGGTAACTAAATTAAGGAAATTAAGGAAATTAATCAATCATCAAGGGTGAGAGCTCATATAAAGGTATCCAGAACACATAAACCATCAACATAAAATAAAAAATAATAAGGGGTGAACTCCATGATGATCCATTGGACGAAGTTCCATGGCAAAATTCTCCAATGGCTGAGAAGGGAATGAATGAAAAAGATGATATAAACGCCCGTCCTGTGCAGTTGCCGGTCAAACGAGTCTGTCGGTTGACCTTAGTTGTATAATAATTAATGCCGGAGTGTGAATGCTTCCGGTTTACCGGAATTTGGCCCGGCATCGGCCCATCACCTCGCCCTGGCAGACTAGCTCGGCGCTGAATTCACTGCCATCGAGCGTGAGGTAGATGTCGAAGTATACACGGTAGAAGGTTCCCTGAGGGGTATCCATGCGCTCAAAATCGGTTTCGAGGTTCTTGCGCGATAGATCCGATGTAAGTGTCACGACCTCCTTGATGCCTGTTACACAGTTAGAAGAGCGTCGGAGCGAACGACAGAAGGTGTAACTTACGGGGGTCTTTCGTGTACTCAGGACAAACGTCCTCGTCACAGGCGTACAGAATATCCTCATACATCAGGGTCGCCCCCGGTGCAACCTGTCGGAAAAAACTAACCTTGACCGGTTCGCCGATCTTCACCCGTTCACCCTTCTGCACGAAAATCTGCCTCGTGTATTTGCACCGATCCCTGCCGTCAAGGCTGGGAACACGGTACTGTTCAGGGTGATATCCTTCTTTGAATGGCTGCAGTGTAGCCATGAGGTAGTGTCGGCGCGCAACACGGTGTGTGATGACTCGTTCCGTGATTCCAGCTGTGACAGCGCCCTTAACAATTGCAGCGACCGAGTCCATAGGCCGGACAACCTTCGATTGGTATTGAGGTGGTACATGAAGCTTGATCTGTTGGAAGAGATACTCGGATGCACCAAATCCACCGACCACAAGAACATTCTGTCATGCTGGTTAGTTGAAAGAACGCCTAGACAAATAGTATTCGCAGCAAAACGTACCTGTAGAGATTTGTTCTGCGCTTGAATGGCGATAATCTGATTTCGGACCAACTCAAGAATACGGTTGACGACGGGCTCAAAACACTGAAGGATCTCTTCGTTGGTGAACGTCATGTATCCCTCCTCAATGGCGGCATCCGGAAAATCGGCCTCAATGCCGACATCTACGGCCCACTTTTGCCCGTTATTTCGGAAATCGGCCTTGATCCGATTCTCAAAATCCATGATGCACTTCGCATACACTTTACCTGCTGTGCGGGACCCATCGGGGAGCTTCATCTTGCGGATCTTCGCTCGAAGGATATTGCTGAAGTTCCGGTTCAGAGCCGTCGAGCCACACGAATCACCGGACCCGGCCGTACATTCAGCTACACTGAACGGCTGTTCTTCTTCAACCTCGTAGGCGATCAAATCCACAGTTCCACCACCACAGTCCACAATCAGGATCGCATCGCCGATTTTTAGATTGAGCAAACCCGTCTTCGCACAGAAAAGAGCAGCAGCCTCCGGCTCAGATATCAACGTTAGGCGATTGTCATTCTCGTCCCGCAAGAACCCAGCTTGTAAAGCCGCTGCTCGTGTTGCCGCCTTACCCGCATCGTTCCAGATTGCCGGCACGGTGAGGTAGTACCGGATGTTACGCTCTTCTCGAGTAAATACCTCTCCGAGAGTTTTTTGTAGCTGAGCACGCATCGCCTGTCGTAGCTTGAAGAGGTAGTCGGCGGCTACGTCGATTTCCGACTTACCGGGCGGCAGCGGCGGCAAATTGATGGGGTCGATGTAGGTGTTTCCAGACAGCATGAGTTGAAGCTTGAACCATTCGACCTTCTGCACTCCTTGTTTCGGATATCCTGTCGGGGCCAGCGCATCTGCAATATCAGGACCCCATCCCACCACTTTCTGGTATTGGTCATAGTAGAGGACCGTGGGGATCTATGAGGAACACAATTGATTAGCCTCAGGTATTATTATCATTATTCGTAATACGAGTTAGTTAGATAGATCACCTTCTGCTTGGTATGAGTTCCTGCACCAGGCCATTCCGTAATGATGTCCTCTCTTGCCTCGTTGTTGGTCGCAAAGGCAAATGCGACACCGGAGAATGTTGTACCAAAGTCAATGCCGACAATCAGCTGGGCTTTACTCCGACCGGCGCCTTCGACCTCAACCGCGGGATTCCTTATTCCATACTGGGGCTGGGGCATCCCCGACGCCATACCATGCGCCCCGACCGGCTGTTGCATTCCATATCCGGGGGGAGCACCCAAGGTTTGAATCGCTTGTTGCGTATAGTGTAGGGCGGTGTTCAGTGGTGCGGGATGATGACTCAACTGCTGACCGGGTGGCATCGGGCTGGTCGGCCGCTGGTATGTATAGCTAGGGGGCCGCCCCAGGGAATTTTGGTTGTTCATGGAGAGACTTGTCGTTGACGAACTATGGTGAGAAGGTGGAGAACTTGGAGAGGTGGCCGAGGACGGCGGAGCAATGAGAGTATTATTCGATGCGTTGGATGGCTGTTGAATTGGCGCAGGTTGGGAACTATGCTTATTCCGCTTCGTTCCAAAGGTGAACGATTTGAACCGTGAGCTCATCAGGTCCATGTAAATGACCACGATGGGGGTCAACGGAGTATTTAAGGAACAAAGGAGGGGAAGAGAGGGAGGAGAAGAGAAGAAGTGGGACAGGACAAAAAAAAAATTTAAAAAAAAAAGAGGAAGAAACGAAGGATTGGAAGTAAAAGGCACGAAAGTCAAAAGCAAGAAGAGAGGCAGTGCCAAACGGGCTACTCTTTGCTCTTTGCTTAGGCAGTCAGAAAAGCCTGACAGGCGTTTACTGTTAGTTTGGAAGTGGGGAGGAAGAACAAAACACGGGAGGGAAGACGAACACGGTAAATTCAACAGTCCAGGTTCAAGTAATTAATTGGTCTCTAGATTGTCGCATGGGAGTTCAGTAACGCAGTAAAACAATGGTTGATGAAGAAGAGACAAAGAAGAAGAGGGAGAGAGAGAGAAAAAGAGAAAGAAAAAAAAAGAAAAAAAAAAAGTGTCACTCACGGACCCCAAAGCGAAGGATTCCGAATCTGCCCAAGTCATTTGTTTATAGATAATCACGGGGGTGGAATGTTTCCCCCTTCCAGGTGGAATTATCGATCCAAGTAACGCTCCGACCCTTGAATGGAGATGATTCCTTCTGTATCGAGTCTATTTGGTTTCTATATGACGGTAGTTTGGCTAGTATATGGATAGCGTTTTGCTTTATAAATTATCAAAAAGCAGATGATGCTTTTCCATGGATTGAATGCCTAAGTTTGGGTATTTGACATTGCGGAGGTTACCAGTACGGTATGGTATGTTACCTTTGTACGGCTTGGGCATGTCAGGTAAATATTAAGCGACCTAACTTTGGGTACCCTTCTTAGGTTTCATTCTGTCACTTCCTATCTTGACAACATTCTTCTCAAGCTGGAGATATCTACTCCGTACCCCGTACTCCATATGTGACATTCATTGGCACAAAGTTCATCATACTTCCAGTAAAAGGTGAGATATGCTCACTCCCAAGATGATGTCCATTCTTTTATATATATATTTATATTCTAATTTGTTTTCAAGTCATCCATTTACAAGAAAGAAAGAAACTATACTGGTATCTTCGGTCCCTTGAAGTAAGCCATGGAACTGAAGGGTTGAGCCTTATGATTACAGCCACGCTGCTCAGCCTTCCATGCCAGTTTTCTTTGTTTAGTCTGCAGCTGAATCCTGTTCAACTTGGCAATGTATGTACTCCGTATGTACCGTACAGTTCCATACCATTTCCCTGTTCCCCCCCCCCGTTTAATTGGCGGTTTGACATTCAGGCGACAAGGCGGACAGCCTCCTTGAAGGTTCGGTTGCCTCTCTGCCTCCATATATCTGTACCGTTCTATCTTAAAGTCTGCATCATTGGCTCTTCTTCCGTGCCAGCCAGCGGGATGGCTTGTAGAGTGGCTGGAGCATGCTCTGAGGATCCTGAATATAGCCACACATGGGCCGATCGTCAACTTGCTGCCGCTTCTCAATGCAAAAGCCCATTCGCTCCACAAGGCAGAAGACCTCGTCCTCCGTCAGCTCCACATTGCCAGGTTCTCCGATACCCTGGTGGTCATCGCGTTCTCCTTCACGGTGACTACGGTTGCTACCGTCCTCGAAATGCCATAACAACGGACCGACATTTACCCAAACCCCGTTAGGCTTCAGGCAGTGTCGGATCGTTTCGATGTACCGAATGAGATTGGGGGCTGTATCGATGAAAAAAACCGTAGCCACCGCATCGAATGCTTCCTTATTGGACGGGTTCTTGTAGAGCACCACGAAGTCGGCTGCGGACATGCCCATCGTTCCAAAGGGCGTTTGATTTGTCTGTGCTTCAATCATGGCTACCCCAGGATGTGTATCCGGAATCATCACCTTCCGCAGCTGTTGCTCCCTGGATAGAAGGTTTGAGAAATGCAGCGCAAAAGGATACAGCGCATGATGCCTAGGGCCGGCCGTATGGTTCAAGACCCAGCTGCTGGCCAGCAATTGATGGTATGAGATTTCGTTGCCCTCGGCAGCAAACCCAGCCTGGCAGACTTCAAAGACTAATCTCCCTAGGCCAGCCCCGGGGACTAGCACCCTCATCTCCTCCCCGGAGGCAAGTCTCTCGCGAAACTCATCTTGCAGATCGCGCACAACGGGTTCCACGCAGACTTCTCTCTCCGCTTTCCCCTCGGAGCTCCAGTCCCGGTAGAATTGCCTGATAGTCGAGTGGGCTTTATTTACATCTGAAGAAGTCGCCGTGTCATGCCAGTATTGACGCGGTTCTTCCGCATCGGGGTTTGCTGGTAGCCCAAATGCGGCAAGCCCCGTGGCAAGAATCGCGTCTGCGATATCGGCATTCACGTCAATGGCATCATCCACGCGGTTGAAATTGTCCAAGATCGAAAATGGTGGCTCGGCAAGCATTTGCCAGTGGGATGATGGTAAAGCATAGAACGCCTGGCGTCGGCGATGTGTAGTATTCATGTGAGCAGTTCTTCGATATTGCCTAGTAGAAGTTCAGTCACATTATTTAAGAATCGCAAATCTAATGTTAAGTCCAAGGTCCCGAAGTTGGCACTGAGGGAAAAGAAGTGAAAAGGGAGGACATGTAAGGTCAAAATCAATGAATGCGGTATTCCCTTTCTCTCTGTCTGTCTCTCTCTCTCTCTTCCTGGCCTTTGTCTCTTCCCTTGTATCTCGCTGTGACATATACACCGACGAAGAGCAATGTGATCAAGCTACCAACATGCACAATTTCATACCTATATGAATCCAACGCAGCAAAGAGCACTCGCCGCTCATCGGGATCACTCAATGGATCGAAGTCCCCCGACCAACTCCGAACCTCTTCATCATCACGATGTTGTAAATCAGAAGCCATGCTGTTTCAATAGAGTTGTAGACGTCCAATCCGTCAAAGATGTACTCTGTGCATCAAAAAAAAAATTTTAAAAAAAATATCCAGCTTCAAAAATACACAAATACCTCCAATTAGTATGCAAGGTGTACAACAGAAGTGTAACACAGCGTTATTCTAACAGAAGAACAAAGAATGTCAAAATCCGAAATGGTATCCAACGCTCAAACATCTGTGGAATAATTGAATAGTTGGACCCGCTTTGTTTGGTGGGGAAGCAAAGCGGTATGTACTGACTGTACCGAGTACGGAGCTGGAGTACGGAGTACAGTACCTCAAAAACATCTCTCGCCATTGCAAAACAACAATTGTCTATCCATATCCATATTAACAAACGCACAGAAACAATACCGTGAAAGTCACGTAGTATAATCCATCGACAATAAACACCTCATCAACTGAATTCATCATTGAAAACATGGCAACAGCAGCAGAAGCAGCAGCCATACCGCCTCAAATCAAGACCGAGGCACCGTATATCAGACCTCAGGAGATATCGCTCCCTCTCCCAAAGGCATTGCATACCACTGCACACATCCATCTCACCCTCCTGGAGACATGCACAATGGTGTTCCTGACGACGTCAACGCCCGGTGACTCTGGATGGTCCGTGAAACCGATGGGGAGCTTCATCTACGCTATGCCGGATGTAAGTGCAATTTTCTTCCTTGATCTCTTCGCGAATATTTCGCGTAGTTGTATGTGAATATGTCCATGTAGGATGAGACTTGCTTAAGGGGTCCTTCGATTGCATGAACTATCTAATGTTATCAAAACATGCGACTACTTTTCTATATGTGTTCATCTTCTCCACTTGCATGTTTCTTCAAGGGCTCCTTATCTGTCTGCTATCTGGATCTATTTTTATTATGTCCCGTCTCATCCTACCGGCCAAACCTGTGTACTTACATAAAATAGCGCTCCAACCCTCGAAACACCATATCAACCACCTTATACCACCTCCCCGCGAGCGTGGAATACACAGCCCGGTTAGCCAAAATCCTCGCTCGTCGCATGAAGATCCCAGTCTATGTAGGCTGCAGCATCGATCCCGTAGCGCTTGGGCTACTGGTTGAGGAAGAGATGGAAGGGTTAACGAAGATTGTAGATGTAATCATGAAGAGGTGGGAAGAGACCAGGAAATGAGGGGGATTCTGTTTAGGGATTGGTAGTATTGATGGGGGAAACAAAACAATATCTTTTCCGTTCTTTTTCTTCGTCGTCGTCTTCTTTTTCAGTTTACTTATTCTCTCGTTTGATTTCAATGGTTTCATCGGGGGTGCTTTGGGTGTGGATGTTTGATGAGCCGGACCGGGTCTACTTTTGAGATACTCCGTAGATTGAAATGAATTACGGAGATGGAATTAATCATTCTTTTGATATATCTATCGGCTTAGGTTTATCTCCTATCATTTACGGAGTACATGTTCTCAGAACCCGAATTGTTCCAATCCCAACCTTGAACGGGCTTCGTACTGTCGTAATTGGGAATACGCATCTGGACCCTGGCCGGGAGGGTAAAAAAAGAAACAAATCGTGAAATCCGATTGACCCGTAAAAGCGCCCCATAGGACCCGGCCTAGGTTGTGTAGTATGTACCTAGTCTCCGAACATCCGAACAAGCGCAGAAAGAAAAAGAAAAGAGAAGACAAAGGGAAAAAAACAAAAGCTCGGAAGCAAACAAAAACGTAAGTAAACCTCACCCAACCAAATTCACAATTAATTTACTCCGTACTAGTACTTGGGGTTAAGGATAATAGCTTACCAATCTGGTGCATTGAAGCCATGAACTCCGGTTGGGCAGTTACTCAAAGCTTGCATTTCCATGACAGATATCGGACATCGGTCGACTCCGATGTAATTGCACAATGTTAAACATGAAGGTGGAGTTCGGCCATGGTCTCAGAGCACCCTTGCAAAAGGTGGTATTGAATTGGATGCATCATGCAAGATAAACGCAGCGAGTTTCACCGGACTTGTGTTCCAGATGGCAACACACAAAGTTACCTAACAAGAATGAACGATCATATTCGGAATCAGTTCCGAGACGGTGGATTCAAAATCCGGCTAAGAAGTGGAGTGTGGTTCCATGTGCTGGTCTTTCTCTTTGTCTGTTTTTTTTTTTTTTCTTTAATTCCCCGTCTTTCCATTCTTTCTTTTTGTTTTTGGCGCCTTAGGGTAGTCAAGTGTCCTTATTTGGTTGGGCCGTAAATTGTCGGTGATGGCTGAGAATCTAAGATATTAATTAGTATGGACTGAATGCAATTACGGTAACGGAATGGACTCATATATATAGATGAACCTCAATTATGAATTTCCGCCATTCATTGTACAGCGTTCATGTTGGCATCTCTCAACTCGATTCAGTAGTATCGTGGCGGCTGCAGGAGCTGAGTCAGGTGTCTCATTTTTTCCTAACTGGCAGATCTATATATAGTAGGTTGGCATGGAAGGACAGAAAAAACGACATAGAAAGCGGGTACTCGGTACTCCGTAATGGAATTCTTATCTTGGAGACGAAGCAGCGTTATAGATTCCGTCGCATGGGCCTTTCAGATATATTAGCTCTGCCGCCGTAGGATTCAATGTGGGCTGCTTTACTCCGTAGATATTGATTTATATCGAGAGGAGCGACAGTGATACGTATCGGGACACGTATTCAATTTACCTGCCCGTAGGTCCATGCATGCTCACGTGTGCAGTTAGCAGTTGCACCCAAGCGATCTCGATCGAGAGATTCCAATCTTCATTGGGTCTAAAAATGAAGTACTCCGTACTGTCGAGGCTGAGAGAGATGGGACAAGGCACGGGAAATTAGACTAGTCATAATCAACACTAAACCAACCTTGAACATTATCAACACGAGGGAAGCAGCTGCAGGAACCTGTTTTGCATACATAGAAGCTGCGTAATGGAATCCAGACCACACGGAATCCACCGATTAGATCTCAACGAGTTCATAGATAGTCCAACTGTGTAACCGAAGAAACCCCCTCATCGGCTCATCCATCAATAATCCAGACAGGATCGGGATGGGATGGGGTACAGCAGCGGATTGTCACGGGAAGGGACCACATGGAGCCCGGAACCTAGGCGATCCAATCACAAATGGGAGACCAGCCTCTAACAGGATCATTTCCCGTGCGCGTCGGTCAAGCCGTTTTTCACAAAGACGAGGTACACACATACATACGTACCTACAGTACACAGAAGATCCGATACCCGCACTTTCTTTCTTTCTTTCTTTTTTTTTTTTGAAAAAGAAAACAAAAAAAACCGATCTCGAGAGACTATCAGTATGTGCTAAGGACAGGCTAGCAAGCTTGGTGCGCCGGTATCATATTTCCATTGTTCAAGCGACTCGGATGACCCGTCTCTTATCATGAGCGAATCTCAATTAGGCATCATTTATCGGTGCCCGGGCGGACGCTATTGCTCTGGGATAGGACAGGACTGGTGGGAGAGATCAACTTTGAAGAAGATTAATACTATGCATTTTGATCGCTGTGATAAGTATCGCAGTACTCCGTAAATACTACTAGTAATACCGAGATGCTAGGACACGCCTTGTCTCGTGGCCATTTTCAGGGATCGGTAGTCGTCAACTGATGCCCTAAATCATGCCATCAATATTGAATATACATACGGATACTCCGTACATCGTATCCAGTTGTAACTACCGACGGAATCCTTCCGTCCATCTGGTCAGTTTGCGACAGGTGGTATAGGACCGGGTTACTCCATAGTTGAAAAGAGATTAATTGATAGGCACGGGGCGAGTGAGAGAACTTGAAGGAATGCGTAGCCGCCCGGCCAGACAGCGCAACCAATGATATTGGTTCAGTCTACAGGGCGAAAACACTTAGTACCTAGGTAGTAATCAACCGATCCAGGATATAATTTCCCGTACATACAGAGTAGATTGGATTCATATTAAGCTCGGGTTTGGAAACCCCGTCCTTCCAAACCAGGTAAAATGGGGAGTTAAGCGATGATACGGAGTACATTCAAAAACTGTGGCATTTCAAGATCAGTACTCCGTAGTAGCCGAATACGACTAAATACGGTTTGTCATTGATAACTCGATACGTACGGGGTATTCGAAAGAGATGGGGCAAGACATTAACGAGCCGCTACTAGGTATCAATTCAATGCCGGTTAGGTCAGGCCGAAAGCAAATGCATTATGGGATGAACCTTACTCTGATCGACCAGCCACACCATACCCACTACGGAGATTTCCGTATGTTACGACAATTATAATTATAATGATAATGTTAATAACAATACTCCGTAATGAAAGTACATCTACTAGAGCATCTAGAAGGTTCTATTCTTAAATATGTACCTTAGAGATCCCAGTTTCCCAAATCATCTAAGGGCTTTGTACTCCGTAGCACGAACTATGTATGTATAATGGTGATGGTTTGTAGGAGAAACATCCGGACAAAACACGGGAAATATTAGCGAAAAATCTCCGGGGGAATTAATGAGGAAGCTTACAGAGTTAGGCACAGCTAAGGGTCTTTGTTATTTTATTTTAATTTATTTTTATTTTTATTTTTATTTTTATTTTTATTTTTACTAAGAATGACGGTCATTAGTGGGGATTATTCTCAGGATTCATGAAATGTCAATGGTCTCTTCTTGGTTCGACTCTGTACGAAGTAGGTGTATTTTTATTCAGGAAATATTTTCAGTGGTTTTGCTGGATCGCCACATACCTATTCATTCACTCACTATTCCGTACGAGCAAGTTTATTCTCAGCCAGTCCACCCGCTAGACTCCTCTCAACTGGAACCGTCCCGGTTGAGCTTCCGGGCTGGAACTTCCATGTGGCCCGTCCGTCCAATGGCGGTATCCAAGGGAGGATTCTTCCGAGAGATCGTCACAACGACTGCAACTAATGGGGGTTCTCTACCTATGTACGGGAAGGTTGAGAACTCCTTTAAGGAATCTTCGGATCTCGGAACACAGTTTCCCTATTTGGTTCTTGGGATCTATATTAATCTATATTAATCTACATTAATCTACATTACAGAGTACCAATGTACGGAGTAATAATATTGAACTCCCATGCAAACTTGATTAGGTGCTCCTATGATACACGGGGGTTGAGATTACCACTGTATTAATTTTAGCTTGACAGGTAGCCTCAGGGATGTACGATACAGTCGTACAGTACGTATTACTGACTGCACAACACACACACTGGAGAGAGCCTGAGAGGCATCAGTGAAGAGAATAAGAAATAGAACTTTAAACAGAATTACGGTCCAATTCAGCCATGAACTTAGAAAACCCACAGGAATAATGAACAGAGGTAAATGGCTTTGGCTTTTGTTATTCCCACCCAATCACTCATGGAAGCTACCGCTCTTTCTGTTTTTTTTTCTTTTCTTTTTCTTGATTACGGAGTACTTATTCCAAAGATGCGCAACGTCGGCTCTTTAATTAATATTCATCCTGGCAGAGTAGTACGGTTGTCTATGGTGAGATGATCAATCAAACCACTGCACCATCTAAGTCCTGATTTATTTATAGCCCCAAAGGCATCTTTTCAAGAAGTGATTTAAGCTTAGTGCGAGCAATTCCGTTGACCAGCATTATCCCTCAACATTAATTCTGTTTATTATACGGAGTAATATCTAGTTATATGGAGTACCGAGAGTACCTAGTGGGACCATTTGGACCATATGGACCAGAAGTCTGACGGCAGACACGTCGTTGCCTCTTGGAAATACTAATACACTTGCCACTGCCATTGCCGATCTCGGGTTACCTCGAGCGTTAGTTAGAGGTCTGATCTCCCATCTGTTGCGTAAAGCAGATCGGTACTAGGTGCGGAGTACTACTACTAGATACAAGCGTAGATGAGTATGGTAGAAATAAATCACAGTGATAATGTAAACCCAAAAAAAAAAGAAGAAGAAAACGGAAATATACAAACGCTTCCGATCTGCAGTATGTAAATGGATGGATGCCATCTCAGATTTGCTTGATTTCGGAAAGATATCCGAATCTCACATCATTCTTTAATATGTATCTAGTGGATGACAGGACTCCGGAGTACAAAGAGTAATCAGTGTACTCCATATGTACGTTGTAATCACTCCACCATCGATTTGAAATTCCGGACAGCCATGATCCAGTTAAGAAAGAATTGGACAAGCAATCAAGACTGATTGCCCCCTCTTTATACCTCTTTATACCCAGTGTGTCCAAACCATATTATTGCTTTTCTTTTTTCTCTCTTCCTTTTCAAGGGAAAAGGGAATGAGGTGTGTGCTGGAAAATTCAATCAGCAGAGAAGGCTACTGAAAATCCTACTAACCCGGCACTAAATCCAACTAATGGAAGCAAAGGAAAGATACTACGTACTCCGGAGCGAAACTCGACAAAAGAAAAGAAAAGAGGGGGGAAAAAGACGAAGGAAAAAAAAAAAAAAAACGCCTGTCGGCAGAAGATTCCTGAGCGAGATGAATTCTGCAGTAAGCTCCAATTTGCTTCATCCCCACCTTCCTCTGATCTGATTTGAGTAGAAACCGGTGTTGTTTCAGCCCATGGTTTGGACTAACTAGGGTCAGCCGAGAGACTTTCGGAGTCGCTTCCTGGCCCTTAGACGAAGGAAGACCCTGGAGAATGGAGTCCGTCCCGGCCGTGTCTAGGATAAAGTATTTGACGCATTGTGCGCGTGGCATAGGGAAATTAAATCCATATAGTGTCGATCGGTGTTCCTTTAGTACCTGTGATATCGCAAAGAATTCTTCTTTTGGGTATGAATTTCCATTTTGAATATAGCATAGGGAATGAAAATAAGAGAAAGAAAGAAGGAAGGAAGGAAGGAAGAGAAAGAAGGAGCAAGTGAAATTTCATCGTCAATCTTATTCTTCACCTCTGACAGCTGGATGCTTAAATTTTGTTTTATTCTATTTATTTATTCTATTTATTTATTTATTTATTTATTTATTTATTTTTTCTTTCCTTTTGCTTTTTCCTTTTGCGTTTTGCTTTTTTCTTTATTTTTAAAATTACCATTTGCCATCATCACTATAATATCATTCCATACTCCGTACAGTCATTCTTTCTCCGTTAAAAACCCTTTTGCTTTTGCCTCAGAATTTCTTTCCTTCTCCGACTGTCTTCTTTTTCTTCATTTCTTCTCCTCCAATGTTTCCCCTTCCTTTTTGATGCGAATTTTATTTTATTTTTTTTTTTCCTATTTTTTTTTATTTTTTTTTCTTTTCTAATTTTATTGTACTCTTTCCCCTCAAAAGAATAATAACTCCCGCGCTACCCCCCACTCTTCAAATTTCCACTGATAATATCTCATCATTGGTTCACAACCTTTGACGACCTCGGTATTTCACAACCTCTTCAGTGGAGAAAAACCGAACCGGAGTATATGGATGTCAACTTTTTCAACCTCAACCTCCAAGCACCCGATGTCAACACCAGCAACCGAACCTTAATTCCTCCCCGATTGACTATTCTTACCGTACCTCCCTGTTAGGTATTATATAGGTTATATATTATATTCTATTATATATTACATTACTGGCACTATACCGGCTACTACCTAAGGCGTCAAATCACCTCAGCCCTCATCTTGAAGTGATTGGCAAGCCAAGTCGCCACTGGACCATTCGGGATTTCTCTCTTCCATTGGTCTTGTTCCTCGGGATCTCGACTATTGTTCTTCTTCAAATAATCCCATTAGCAAAATTGATACTTGGGGCTAGTATCATCATTGCCATACCTTATACAAAGAATCATTGAGCTTCCCACTATCATCCAATCTGGCTGGATTCGGAAGGGGGGGGTTGACTCCTTTTTTCTCTTCTTCTCCTTTGTTGTTCTTATTTCTTATCTCCGCTCTATTGAGAAACTTCGAACACAAGGGGATAAAAGAAAAGCAAAAGTTAAGGTTGCACGTGTCGGGACTGGTTGATTTGTCGCTCTTTTCCACCCAAAACTATTTTCCATTCTCGCCATACTTAACTTCCACCCAACTTTTTTTTTTTTTGGTACTTCTTCCCCTTATGAGTTGGCGTTCGGTGGCTCGACATGCAGACACAACCGTTTTTCCGTTCGCCAAATGGTAGTCAAGGTCAATCGGGCGTTTCTTATGAGTTACCGCCAGTGCAGTCGGTAACCTCGCCCTCAGGTCCTTTCCCGCAGGCCGGTCCTCCGCCTACTCTGCTTTCCGCTCCGCCGAGTAGACCCGCCAGCGGATTGAGAATGGCACATCTTCTGCAACCACTACCACACCAGATGTCAAATCCTCCGCCGCCGCCTCCACCTTCATCATACTCTCGATCGTATGAATCAAGTGGCTCCCCGGCAGAAGGTGTGTCTATTCTTCCAGATGCTCCGTCACTCAATGGTTCTGCCCCAGGGTCATCGGGGCTTCTACCCCAGCCCAGTAGCGCAGGGCAGCAGCAGCAAATACAACAGCCGTTACAGCAAAAGAGAGCATATCGTCAAAGAAGGAAAGATCCCAGTTGCGACGCGTGTCGTGAGCGTAAAGTTAAGGTACCGACTTTTCACCGACGCCCTTGTTCACTTTGGCTTCAGATCGTCCAAGGCGGTGTTGTTAACTTCTCCCGATTCAGTGTGACGCTTCGGAATCGTCTAGTTGTACAGAATGTACAAACCGCAAAGTGCGGTGTCAGTTTACTAAGGAGACCAACAGACGCATGTCGTCCATCAAGTTTGTGCCGCAGCTGTCCTTGGTGTGGAGGCCATGTCATTCTAATTGGGTCGTAGGCAAGTTCAGGACTTAGAAAAACAGCTTCTGTCAGCTAAGCAGCAATTACACCAACTGCGATCGGGCATGCTGAGGCCGGACAACCTGATCGATCTCGACGTTGATGGAACCGGACAGTCCCAATTGAGGCTCCCCGACATCGAATATCGACCGCCCCGTCAATCAAGGGCACCCATCTCCCAGGACCTTACTGAAGTTCGAGTCAATCTGCGAAATTACGGAAGAGGGATCTTGAAAGTACCAACGCCGTATCGCCAGCCGGGTCCGAAATCGCTATTGGCATCCGATCCTCCGCCGCTTCCGCAAAAGGATGTCGCAGACCGCCTCCTCGCGCAATATTACGCATGTATTCATTCTGTTCTGCCAGTCCTTCATTGGCCCAGCTTCTTGGTGGATTATGAGAATGTTTACCAGGCTGGTTCGCTCCTAGGTGTCCCTCGAGAATGGGCAGCCGTTTTGTTCGGTATCTTCGCTTGTGGTTCTCTGCACACGCTGGAGAAGACTAGAGAGCATGATGGTAAAGAATTCATAAGAGTCTCTTGCGGAGTCATTGATGTCTGGAAGGACAACTTCACCTTGGATCAAGCGCGAGCTGCCCTTTTGGTCAGCATTTTCCTCTTCGAAGTCAACGCAAAGTCGGCCAGCTGGGTATGGATTGGGTCTGCGGTGAGAGTGGCGCAGGAGATTGGACTCCATCTTGAGTCAGGACCGTGGTCAACTCTCGAAGGGGAAATGCGCAAGCGGGTATGGTGGGGGGTATATGCCTGGGATAGGTATGTATCTGACCAAATTATCCACAGTAGAGGATCCTTGCTTATTGATTTTTACCTTGTTAGGCTCCTCGCTCTAGAGATGGGAAAACCTGTTCTCATCAATGATCAAGATTGTGACGTTGATCTTCCTTGTCCAGTCGACGAGCAGTTCATCTCGGAGGGTGGTATTGTACCCGAAGGCCAACAGACTACTCCACTCCTAGCCACGATACACGTTGTTCGGTCGATTGGTCAATTGGTTCGAACGTTAAGAAGCTCCACAATCAGTCCAGCAACCTTGGAAACCTTTGAGCGACATTTCCACGCCTGCCTGGATACCTTCCCTACACAATATCATCCAAAGTCCGACCAATACCTCGATCCCCGCTCTATTCTCCCGCTGATATACTTGCAAAATTCCCGTCTCATCCTCTATCGCCATAACATTTCTCCTTTCTGTGGGCCGGAAGTCCGGTCATCGGCACTCGATTACTGCGTTTCAATTTCTCAGGACACCACACACCTTCTCTCACGCTGTATGCAGACCCCCTCGAGTCTCCATAGTTACTCTTCGCCTACTGGGAATGAAGATTGGCGGCTACTGTTGGCATCATCTGCGGGGACCGCGCTGTGTACCCACATCTGGCGTTGTGTGTTAGTGCTATTGTTCCGCCAGGAGTACGATGCTGCGCTGGTGTGTATTCGAGCAAGTGCTGTGGTTGGGGACTCTCGCTCGGTCAATGCGGCATGTGGGCGATATATTGCATTCTTCTTGAAGTTCCTTATGGACCGGCTACGTCGGCCCGACAGTATGGACCTTGAGGGGGATGAAGATATGATAGCGTATGTGTCAGGCGACATGCAAGGCACAACTGATGGGAGCTGGATATGGCAAGGCAGTGAGACTGGCTCTCAGCTGGAAACATTGGTCGACTTCGGTAGTCCAGTCCCAATGCCGCATCCTAGTCCCAAGGACAATCTATCTACCGGAGAGGTAGAAGATTGGGAAGGTTGGGACTGGATTGAGCAGACAGTTCAGTATTTAATCGGTGAGCGACAGAAGCGGCAGCGGGAATATAACAGAAATGATGTGGAGCCTCTTTCAAACCCAACAGACCCTGCATTCCTGAACCGCAAGACTGCAGCTGGGGCTGACGAACCCGCGCCTCAACAACAATCGACCTCATCCCATTCACGCATGACAATCGCAAGCATCATCTGATATCAGGAGTCTGCTGCTTATAATTTGTTATTCTGCGACTACCTCATGCTGGGACTCACTCCCCCGTCGTCAGCTTTTGGGTGGACCAGGAAACCATCGTTGGTCAGAGCTCCCTACAGATGAACTGTTTGTGAGGACGGTACCTAGTAAAGGACACGGGAGCCTAGAGCGGCTAAAGTTTTCTTTATCATGAAATAGAAAAAAGGAAGGAAGAGACGGGGCGGACTGTATTATCTATCTGTATTATTTGTCTAGATGACGGGTCCAGTGGCGCATCATGTGAAACGAGATATGTCTTACGACTGAATCCTGGATATCCATATACGATATGTTTGGTTACAACGAGCTTACCACCAAGTTGCATTTAGTGTTGTAGTATTGACATTGTTTCTCTAGACTATAGAAGACTATAGATTTGTGTTTCATATACAGTGATATCATGAGCTCCGTTTTGATCTCTATTTATTAAAACGATACATGTTAAACCATCCGGGATACCGACGTTGCAGAACAACGACAACCGTTTAAACCTCCAGATTAATGCTCCGTCCAAACCGCGCATACAGCGCTACCTTCAACTGCTGCAACTCCTCGCGCAGGTCACCTAACTTGTCCTCCAGCCCTGACACCTCGGAGTCAATCTGCTCCGTCGATGACGAAAGCAGAGACTGGGCATCAGCAAGGGGAAGTTGAAAGAAGGAGTCACCAATTTTGTACCTGTTCATATCAGCGCCATTTGCACGTAGGAGAGAGCCAAAGGAGATGGGGAGTAGGAAACTAATAAATACTCACGGCACCAATTCATCCTCATCAGCGAGTTCCAGTTCCGTAGAAATCTCCTCGAGATCCTCCTTATCCTTCTATTGAATGAAACCTGGATCAGTATACGGACACACCACGTAAAGAAACAAGACCTCGCAAGACGAGAAGATACTACGAAGCGAAGGGGAAATCAATCGACAGACAAAACACCAACCTGTTTAGCCTTCAACTGCTCCTCGAGCAGCGATTCACGCTGGTGAAGACGACTAAAGCGGTTAATCTTCTCCTGGTCTTCGCGACGGACTTCATTCTCTTCTCCCGCTGCGGAGACTTCGTCTTCTTTGGAGAGCTGTGCGTGATTTGTTAGATTGGTTGGTTGTGCGCGTGAGGGGGGGGGGGTGGATTTACCATGCGATGTTGGATCATTTTTGCTTTTGTTTCTTATCTTGGGCTGGGGGTGAGGGAGGAGGGGACCGAGTTGCTTGATTTGTAGATCTTCGTTGGTAATTTGGTAGATGGTGGTTTCGGTGGGATAGGGATCGGGTTGGTCTGTGCTTGGTTTTGAGCTCTTGGCTTGGCAAGGGCATGGTGTAGTGGACTTGTTGTTCTACGTTTTGGATTTTGTTCGCTTTATGTTATGGTTGAAGTTGTGGGTTGTATTTTTATGGGATTTATCTGTGTCATTTACTTTTAAATGGCTAGTACAGTATGACTTTTCCCACTGAAGGATTTTGTAATATTAATAGAATGTCCAGGACCCTAAAGTTCGACTGGGAGATATTTATACGAAGAAAATATAGTTTTGCCTTTTATTTTCTAAAAGCAAGAGCACCTTCAACAACTTGGCCGGATGGTGTAGTTGGTTATCACGTATGCTTAACACGCATAAGGTCCTGGGATCGAGCCCCAGTCTGGTCATTTCTTTTTGCCCCCTTATCATTGGGTAAATTGATAAACCAGAAGCGTCTTCGGTCCTAACAAAATTCTCGGGTACTTGGAAGAGTGAAAATATTGGTGTATTGTAAGGGAACTGGACGCCTAAGAAATACACCTTGGTGCGCTACGGAGTACTTATGTGGGTTTAGGGGTGCTCGCAGTCATCTGCGAGCAATGTTAGCCTTTTGGTTTGGACGGATGCTAGCCTTAGATATTTACCTGTCAGTGTATACACTACAAAACATTTACTACTCCACAGGTACTCCGTACTCCGTCTCTCTGTATTTTTTTCGAGATTGTATACGTGCTTCCGATGATAAAATGGCCGGAAATTGCCCATACACTAACTTGATATTTATAGCTTTTCTAAGCCCTGCATCTCTACTTGTTACACTAGTTGCACCAACCTGAATCGCGATCTTACACTACTACAGCTACTAACAGGGATAATTGATGTTAGTTTCTTTAGTTTAGGTTTACTTTAGTTCCTCGCGATTAATTTGTCCTTTCTTGTTACTGAGTATGTATTATTGATAGTAGATCAAGTCCGAACCACTACAGAGTACTCCGTAGACTAGTCATATATGCACCAGTTGGCCCTAAGTTTACCCTGACTAGACACGATGAAGTGCTCCGTATAGGGCCCGCTCTATCCAGGTTTGTATTAGATTAGGAACAAGACAGTCATTAACCAGAACATCAAACTAGTCGCGAAGGGAACCCCTGTATTACCAAGACAAGGTAACGAGGTCCATGACAAGATGGAGGTCATAGCTAATAGTAGGTTACCACGCGCTCTCGCCGGATGTGCAGTACATGGATGTATCCTATATCTCTGCAAACGGTTCGCGCGCCCAATATCTAGTTACCATAGGTTTCAATAAACAGAGAAAACAGACCTGTAGGGGCGTGTCCATAATGAATAACACCTTCCGAGAGTTCGGCAGAGCAGTTCATTGCCCAAACACGATAATCGGTCCGGGAACCGTTGACGGAAATAGTATTGACTTAGGTTGAACAGTCCGTGTACTTTGTTATTCTAACCCCAGTAACGTTACTTGAACGGCGCGGTTTGTTTCTTGCTTTCTTTCTGGTTTACCTTTTAAGGTTACTAGGGGAAAACATACACAGGCTAAGGGCAAAAAAAGATCCATGATCAGGTCGTGCCCGGACTCGAACCGGGGTTGTCGGAATTTCAGCTGAGCATCAACTTGATGTATGTTAGTATGGAGGTTGATCTTGAAGTGCAAATTAGGAACGTACAATCCGAAGTGATAAGACCGCTACACTACACAACCAGTTGTTAAACTACTTTTGCCGTTATTTAGCAGATGGAACTGGACTGTCCATTACCATACACACTCGATATATCGATACACTTGAAGTCCTAGATACTCCGTACAAATAATACAAAGGTGTCAGTCGCGTGACATCATCATCGGTCTTGTCATGTGCGCTCTGACTGCAGATCGGATCTTGGTACGGAGTATCTTAGTCATGTATATAAGATATCTCATTACCAGGATCTTTACGGAGTACATTTTGATATTTTCAATTTCACACAGAAACCCTGCTGAGGTGACTTGTATGATTTCCAGGATTAAGTGGTTGACGTTGGTCTCGGAGAAAAGAAAGATAATCCCGAACGGCCACCGCATGGAAACTTAGCATATCCCAGCCTTCCCATTAACCACAAGTCCTCACCACAATACGAAGTACACCACCATTTCAACTGACTCCAGCGGGTCCGATCTCTCCAACCCCATTCCTTTCCATTTTCCAGCTGGGCCCCGTCGTCTTTGGCACCATAGCAACCTGGACCTTGACGAGACTGTACACCGACGTCTTTCCTCTCTCTTATCCTCACATCTACATCATGCGAATACCAACTAGCCTTTCGTCGATTCTACTTACCTCCGCCCTTCTACCCAGTTTTAGCGTAGCAAGCGGCTTCGACTGCGCCCACATTAACGCTGAAGGGTTCAAATACGACCTAAGTCCGCTGGGCGGCGTCCACTCGCTCTACAACGTTGAGAAAACAGAGGAACACGTGCTGAACACTACCTATGTGCTGAACATATGTAATATCCTGAAGGGGGCTTCGATCAGGGGTCATCTGAAGTGTGGGACATCGAAGAATAGTACGTTTCTCTTTTCCCTTACCCGTCTTTATTCATAGATGTAACAACTCGTACATCGATCATTCTTCTCAAAACTTAACACAACCAAACAAACACTCAAAAAATAAAAATAAATAAATTACTGATTGGTGCACATCAAAGTTTGCGGATTCCAGTACAAATATCCCATCGACGGCTCCGAGGAAACAAGCCGTGCCTTTCCCATCGTTGGACTCGAGCATCTCGGTCACGGAAGCAAAGACCCCGAAATCACCCGCTTAAACAAGCTTGATGCCGCCGAGGAGGGTCTCCTGGTCAAACTCTCCGGCGGCACTTATGTCGATGACGAGGGGAAGAAGAAAGACGCGCGCGCAATAGTCAAGTTCCAATGTGACCTCGAGCGATCAGGATTAGAAGGTCTGAAGACGGCCAATGACGAGAAGATAGAGGAAGAGCGGAGACGGAGACGGCGCGAAGAAGGTGGTGATAAAGAACAACCGTCGGATGAGGAAAAAGACCGGTCGCAGAGTCTCCAGTTTAAGAGTTTCGGTAAGGCCGATGATGACACGTATGTGCTGAAGTTGGACTGGAAGACGAGGTACGCTTGTGATCATTATCTGGAAGATAAGAAGGGCGACTCGTCCGGTCACTGGGGCTTCCTTACTTGGTTGATTATTATGTATGCTTTTTCTCCCTACCCTCCCCAACCCCTCGACTGTTGGATGTGAGCTAATGGTTGTTGTAGTCTCTTCCTCTGCATCGCCGCCTATCTCATCTTCGGCTCCTGGCTTAACTACAACCGCTACGGCGCCCGAGGATGGGACCTCCTCCCACACGGTGACACCATCCGGGATATCCCCTATATCTTCCAAGATTGGCTTCGTCGGGTCATCAACACGCTTCAAGGAACAGGGTCTAGAGGGGGATATAGTGCGGTATAATGAAATGTGAGCGTAGCGTCGGTTTGTTCTGTTCTATGTTTTTGTTTTATTTGACATTGGCTTTGTTTCTACAACACGGAGGAGACCTTGAATGCGGTACGGAGTCTTATCTCAGAAAAAAATCTGAATGGTTGTTGCAGAATGGGTTGAGTTGGTACTGTACGATGAATGATATGCATCGGTCTGACCGGGCTTTTCACTCTATACATTATATAAATTTTGAATAATTAGACATTTATTGCAGAATGAGAAGCAGGGACGAAGTGTCTTTTATTCTAAAATTCGATTCTATATTTGATGTGGTCTTGGTGATCTAGTAGAGGCTCTAAGGGGAAATTGATCTACTAACGCGACAAAAGTGTTACGCAGAGTCAAAATCCACAGGAAGAGAAGATTTAACCTCCCAATACAACAGTAACCAAAAAAGAAGCAGGGAAAAAACGAAGACAAACCACGATATAAAAGAGAAAGAAAAGAAAAAGAAAAGAAAGAAAGAAAGAAAAAGGGCATCAACAAACGAAAGCGTCAAATGGCGTCATCAAAGCTAAGATCTCATCATGATCATCACCGGCATTGAAGAACAAGAAGACAACGGAACCTAATAATAAAAAGTGGATTTGACCCTGTCCACGACCCTGTCCGTCCTTCTGCAACCTAAATTCTTCTTCATCTCATCTTCTTGCCTTACAATTTCATGGCGAATTGCTTGAGGTACAAGTAATCCGCCATGTTCTCGTCTACGGACTTACGAATTAAAGCAGCGGCTTCTGGGCCGTACTTCTTGCGCCATTCGGCGTCGAATTCCTCTTCCGTCTTTACCGGACGACCCTGTTGATTGTTCGAATTAGTGCTTTCCCCTTGGAATGGCTATGCTGCAGACTTACATGTGTCCGGGCTGTCAGGCCCTTCGATTCGATGGCGTCGTTGTGAAATCCCCTCCACTTCTCGAATGCCTCGCAGACCTGCTGCTGCTCGGCTTCGTTGTTCCAGTCCAGCATCGACGGGTCATACTCGATGCCCACGCTGCGGCAGAACGCCTCGATCACCGGGCCCGGTTTCTCGAGCATATCGTCCGCATCGATGACGCAGATCTCCGTCGACTCGTGGGTCTCGCCGATCCCGTTGACCACGGGCTTGAGCTTGTTGTCGATCTCGTCTGCGTCCTGCTCCTTTGTCGCGATATGGGGTCCGATCAACTGGACGCTCCGCAGGTAGTCGAATGTCCGACGAACCTCGTCGTACCCTGCCTCGGCGGGATCATAATAATAGAACCCGGTGACGTCGTCGAGAGGGGGGATGGTGCAGCGGTAGTATGAGGGTACACTGAAGTGCGGGTCCCGGATGAGGAAGGCAAAGTGGAACTTGGAGAGGAGCTCTTTGGGCATCACGGTGGGATTGCCTGGCTCTGACTCCGTGTGGTACGGGTACGGGTGCTTCTGGGACGTCTGCTTAGTGCTTCGTCCTGATTCCTCATGGCCGTTGCACCCGTTCTCGACCGTGTGGCTGTTGGTTTCGGTGCCTACACCGCGCTTCAGTCTATCTAAGGATGGAGCGATGGTGGCTGGCTTCCCGCTTGGGGGAAGGAGGTAGTGTATGATGTCTTTGATGAAAACTCTCTTGCCCTGTGGTCCGGTAAGTGACTCGATCTGGAACACAAACGAAGTGGCAAAATGAAAGCAACGGGGTATAACCGTTGGGGAAAGTGTACTATCTGCCATCTAAGCGGGTCCAGATCGGACGGTCTATACATGTGCTTGAAGTCATAGAGGGTGGAGAAGGAAAAAGAAAGGAAGAAGAAGGAAAAAAAAAAAAAAAAAAAAAAAAAGAGCAAGGGTCAGACCTCGGAAGCTTCACGCTCGATTCTATCCATCACGGTTTTGTAGGTTGACTGACTGAAGCCGCTCTCTAAGCGGGCTTTCTCATCGTCTTGAAACCTAGTGGCCAGTCTCTCCGGGCCATAATAGAAAGCATCACCAAACGGCTCATGGACACACTGGATGGTATCCCGCCGAGTCATGAAGACCTGTAACGATTAGCAACCCCTCATTCAGATAATCGGAATAGATCGGAATATCATACTCGTTCAAATGCTGTTGAGCATGCGCGAGGGTGAGTCGCGACGAAGATGGGCCTCTGCGACATCTTTGCAAATACAATATATTTCTAAAGGGGTTTGAAGAAATGATGAATGTAAGACTGAGCGACACGAGCGTCGTTTCTAAGTCCTTGGTAGAAAATTCTACACTATACGGACGACGATCTAGGTGGAAAGACCGTGGGTAAGGTAATTTCTGAAGAGAATCCAATCGATGTAGAGGTGAAAACCAGATCTTTGGAGGATGACACCGAGTCCAGTCGATGAGAACTAATGTTTGAAAAGCAGTGACAAGATAGAAGATCACGAGAGAGAGAAATAGGAAGTGTGTTGGGGTTCTTATAGGATTTTGATAGGACGACCGTTTTGGATGGGATGAGGGGGTCCAAACAAAATTCAAAATCAAATCAGATCAAAGATAATCATATAAAAACGGAGTTTTTTTTGGGGAGGGGGTTTTTTTTTTTT
>ML739099.1:0-95364 GCA_009193565.1 Aspergillus coremiiformis | reverse complement strand
ACACCGTTGAGCTTTTGTACTAGTCTAAATTGAGCAAAGGATAGTAGTGGTAGAAAATCTCTTGGCAGAGCTTAATGGTGGTAGAACTTTTTATAAATCTTTATTATTTATAAACATTGTATAAATATTTTACTATTATTATAGATTTTTCTTAATTTTATATCAATACAAAATTTCAAAAAATTTCAAAAAAATATAAATATATTTATTTATCGATTATCTTTATTAAATATATTTTTTTAAATTTTTTATTAATTTTTTTACTATTAAAAAAGAATATAATATTTTAATGTTCTTTACTAATCAATTTTTTATTATAATGGACTGTTACGTGATTTAGACTAGTGTTAAAGCTCAGCGATGGTAGAGAATATTTTTGAAAAGCTCAACGGTGCTTGAGAAATATAAAGAAATGGCGCTAGCTCTAACACCGCCGAGGGTTTCACCGTTCCGGGGTTCTAGCACCGCTGACCTAAATCCTAACACCGCTGAGCTGTAAGCCCCTTGCCTTGAGCAATGCATTTATTCATGATTCTTAATCCACCTTTTTCTCCACTGAGGACTGGAAAGAAGTAACATTGGCCAGAGAGCTAGAAGATAAGCAGTATCTTCATAGCTAAAGCTCCTAAATATCACACATAGGTCTCCACACTACTGTGGCCATCTTATATACCAGTCCCTCTGGTAAGTAGCTATAAAGCCACGGGATCTTCTTCTAACATAATACTGTTTGAAACCATTATAACACTAACAGCTATCAGGTCCACGGATGGATTTACAGCAAGGGTGATTGGGAACAGATGGTACTACCTGTGTTGTTACATCTTAGCTAAAATAGCAGACCTACCTACCAATAAGACAAACACTGAGTCACCAACAAGGCAGACAGATTCCGCAAGCCCCCCCTGCCTATTGCACTGAAGAAGCAAACAACTGGGTTTGGTTGTTCTGAAAGCGGAGTCTGGGATGAAGAGTGTTGCCCCCACATGGGATGTGTTACAGCTCTAAAGGGGAACTTGGGTGAACTTGGAAGTCGCGCTTTGTTGAAGAGGTTGGGAATGTATATACCAAAGAAAGGGGCATCATCAATGAGTCAAATACATGCCAACCGTCCTTTTGTGGGTGATGAACTGGCTGTTGAACAGTGTGGATGGGCAGAGTCTGTCCACTGTCCAGTACTCACGCCATATTCTCAGATTCTATCAGATGCCACATGAAGCACTATGTGGCTAAAACATACCTTCAATCATTCGATTGGCCATGCTTATCTTAAGATAGGGTGTTGCTTATTATATTGGACCGTTGGCACGAGCATCCTGAGTCAACTTTCCTGCTTTTCTGATCAGCCACGATGATCCAACAACTACTCCGAGCCAAGATATGCAGGAAGCACAAATTACAACGAAGGCCAAGGATAGATCCTTGCCACTACGTACTAAGTACGGAGTAGTATTGGCAGATTCATAGATCAGTGGGGCCACAAAGCAAGGAATGTGACATATCATTACTATGAATATTGTTCAATCCCAGCGCTCGATTGCGGCTGCGACCAAACTTGTCATTGATAATACTGGAACGCTCTTCTAAGTTCCTACTGAAACCAATGAACAAATTTCAAATATTCGGACCTCGGCTCGGGAGCTAAAGCCTGGCTTCAATTTGTTTATTCCAGCCAGATAGTATAACCTCAACCAAGCCATTCGGCTCACAAGTCAGTCTAATTTTGGGCCCCGAGCCGAGCCACAAGGCATACCCTGCATGAGCCTTGTGAAATGCCGAGACAGTCCCTGGGAAATCATTCATGAACTGAATTGCTATCAGTGACTTGTGTGTACAGTACGGAGTACTCCGTACCTCGTCTCTCAATGGTCCGTACATGAGACGACCCCTGTGATTGGAAAATGCCCTGCAAGGCTGCGCCTAAACCAGGGGCTTCTTGGATTAGTGCTGATGGACCGTGTTTGATAAGTACGCGAGCAGCCGACGGACTCTTCCTATAAAACTTCCGGTTACTCTTCCTGTAATCCGTACTACTTACTCCTTTTCCTTTGAGGATAGTCTTTACGAAAAGACGAGTTACATCGCCCAGTGCCCATCATGGAGCAAGTCCACTCCAGCATGTTCACCTCTTGAGCTCTCGACTGTCCACTGTGTCTCGCAGTGCGAATACTGACTATGACAGCCCCTGTCCCCCTCTCCGAGCAACAGCAACACCACGAGTACTTCCAGCCCCAGCCCGTCGCTCCTCCAAATGCACACTTCCAGCCCTCCGGAATGGACCCCAAAGGGATGGTAGCTCTACAGCCATATATCCACACCGCTGTCGACCATCCCAGCGGGTACAACGCAGCGACTCCTTTGCATGCTTTACAGCGTGGCCCTACACCTGTGGATTGTCCCACCTGCGGAGTTCGCGAAATGACCCGTACGGAGCCAGAGTCAGGAAACACAACACAGTGCGTATATCCTGTTCGGGATCCTACGGAGAGCACGGAATCTAATAAATATCAAGTGGGTGGGCCGCCCTAATTTGCTGCTGTTTCTGTCTGGGATGCATCCCGTACATGATGTCGTCCCTGAAGGACTACAACCACTACTGCGGCCAATGTGGTGCTATGTTGGCCACATGGCATAACAGCGGAAGGGTCGAGGTGCACCAGAATGTCAGGAGATAGGTTTTGGATAGTGTGCTTTTCTCTTAAATCGTTTTTCATGTCCGCGGAGTTTGAGGGCAGGGGTTGTCATGATTGATACCAGTTTCTCTTTCAAAGTCTGCTATGAGTTTACTCACAATAATGAATTGATGCAAATCACCACAAGCTTTCGCCATGCCAACCCCTCGAAGTACACGCACAGGGAGAGGAAAGGACACAAGACATAGGCTATCAGGACTCTATTATGGCGAGACTCCGCACCCTTTCACCACGGCAAGAACGCACGAGAAAATCGCCATGTGCAGCCCCCCTTAGACCGAATACCGCAGTCGATACCGGAATACGATAACTGATGACTCGGTTGACGATGAAGCTATCCTAAAACCGAAGACCTGACCGTATTTCCCCACGAGCCAGGGTTATCCGCGGGAGCACTGGGCATTGATTAATAGGCCCTTTTAGCATCTTACGCTGCCGGTGATGATCAGCAGGATTGTGCATATGAGCTGGACCTCTTAATCTTTGATAATGGGGTCTTGTGCACGTGCATAGATATCCAAACAGGAAGGTCAAATGATGAACTTGAACCCTAAGTACATACTCCGGATACACTTTCAGCTTTCCTCAACGTCAAAGTCTCACCCGTCAATTGAGATTCTTTATGAAAACTATAGGTTGATTCACTGAACATCTCACTGATATCCATGACATCACCATATGGTGCAAACCCTAACATGCGCAGGAAGTTTGAAAAGAAGGGGATTAGAAGTTAGGAACCATCCATCTATATATGCCCTTGAAAAGACTCCGCTATGGGTCATCCACTCATAAACCAAACCCCCTCACTGCATGACAGGATCCATGGGAGGTGATCGAGTGGTGACGCCAACGGGACCACCGGGACGCGAAGTTTATCATCATCGAGGGAAACAACCTTTTATGAGAACCGTCAGTTGTGGTCGGTTAGAGAACAATTCGCCAATGGCCTCGCAGCATGAACACCACAAAGCATAATCTGGCAGAATGTACCCTGAAATGTCATCACTTAAGCTTCTATCGTGAGTGGGACCCAGGCTTTCATTGACTCCTGAGCCCTGGCCGTTAGACACTTAACCCAGCAATATTGCAGAGACTCTGTTCTTTCACGTCATTTCGACTGCAGCTTCCGCTGCTCCTGAATGTCATCTCTCTTACTCCCCTTCATCTCTCCGTCGCGTGGTTGGTATTTTCCGGTTCCCGGGATTTTTCGAGACAGCACATAGCCCGTCTCTCTGCTGTGCTTCGAAGGGCATTCTTCACCGTTCACCTCCGTGAGCACAGCACGTCCCCTAAGCATGACCGTGCGAGAAGGAATTAACTATCACTAGACCATGCCCGCAATCCAGGCCTTGACTCCCCGAGCCCGGGATGTCATCATCAAGCGAAGCAACTGGGCGAGCGAAAACCCCGGTGTCATCCTAGTCTTCTGCATCGTCTTCATCGTGGCCGTGGGCATCATTTCTCTATTCGCATACCGAACATGGATGGCTCGCAAGGCGAAGCGACAGAGTTACGAAGTCGAGGAACGACAGTGAGCAACAAGATGAGGATTACTGGAAAGAGAGGGAATGGACAAGGCCCACTGGGGTGGGAGTTTCATTGGTGTTGATCTCAACGGAGTCCAATCCGGCATTGGCAATAACGCAGTTGTAAATCTTCGGATATGGCATGGGTGATGGGATCACGGTCGATTACGAGTGTTCGAATCAAGGTGCCCTTATTCGATGAGGCGTTGCTCCTATCATTTTCTGGTGTTGTTGGTAAGATTGATAATTCATAATTTGGGAGTTACTACCGAGACTTGGATACTTCATCGGATGAATGCATTAGCCACTAAATGGGAGTAGAACTTGGTGGGCTTGTCGGTGGCAATTCGAGGAAATGATCAACAATCTTTCCACTTTGACTGTAGGAGCGGGTCTTTCTCAGCTCATGATGGTGACTTATCTGACACAAATGCGGCGCCTACATCCTAAGCTCGATATTGATATTCGTCGGCCAGCAGGCGCGTGGCCTCATATGTGGGTTCACATTGCCAGGAGCAAGACCGTGCACCCAGGGTACCACACTCATCGACATCAAGGAACCTCTAGGATAGGATGTAAGAGTCGAGGACCAGCAAGTGAAGATAACCTGGACCCGTTGCACGCCTTTCCCAATTATCGAACCCTCTTCGCTACTCTCAGGAGTGCGGACGAGTGAGTTTTCCTGGCCAGAATAATGCTGTAACACTCTCCAAACCTTCGCCACCACGAACAACTCAACGGAATAAGGTTAAGAGGACAGTATGACCCCGTTCGAGGGATAAGCGATATGGACTTCAGGTGGTCTGATGATCCCAATTCACCCCCCCCCCCCCAACCACGCCGTTGTGGAGATCTTACAGAGGGGTGCCGGACCGTTGATCCATATGAAAGCACGTCTCCTCTTGCGGGGGTTGCATAGCGAGTATCCGTCCGTTGACGCGCATACCTCGAGCCTAATGACGGGCGCAACAGGGACTGGCACATTACTTGCACCCCTTACACGTTGGAGGGACCTTATTCAGGAGACATTCCTTCTCTTTCGTGAAGGAAAGAGATCCATCTGTCGCCTGGGTCCGGGTTACAGCTGTACGGACACGACACGGCATCTTGAAACATATAAGTGCACATCTTCTATGCAAGCACTGTTAAGAGAACCACATATTGCTAATCAATCAAATGGGTCAGGTCGACCCGCCTGGCCACTTCGTCCCCGGTTTAAATGTTGGACTTTTCGAGATTAAGCAGCCAATACGGAGTACATTGGACCCTCTTTAGCCGGGATTTTCATGCTCCCTTACCTACAGGGAAACGGTTGGATGTTTCCTTCCGTTGTGGACGCTCGTAGATACCTATTTCATCACCTTGGGAACCCCTGAATACTGGAGATGACTTATCTGAGGGTATGGTTTGAATTGCAGGGCCAGAGTCTAGACTGAAGTGAGTGGTGACCCACGATGGCCCCATCGTGGATAGTGAAATGGGACTCTTCAGACACCATTGGTCGTACATTTTGCGGAGTTCAATCTGGTATGGAGTTCAGGCTGAATTCAACTCCCTGAACGGAGCAGTTGAGACGACGCTGCAAAGTGCCAGGCAACTATGATAGTCTACCCCATGGTCCTCCTACCTCCTTCTCCCTACTCCCTAGTCCACTCCAGAGCCAGTGGGTCGGTGGTTCGCTGGCTCTGCTCCACTGAGAGACCCAGAATGTCTCGAAGGAATGCATCCGGTGCAGTGGGAGTTTGAATGTAAGACACGGTGGAGAAGGCTTAGATATGGAGCCAAGAGGTCCCCTGACCCCATTTTGATCATATCCTTAATTTATGAATTGTTCGAGAAGCAGACAATATGGGGTCGCCACAGGAATCCACCCTTGAGATCGACCGGATCGCTATCCCTTTGGGTGAAATAAGCGCGCCCCGTGAAGCAGGCCTCCAGGCGGCAGGCTATTCGACTAGATCAGAGGCTGGAGCATTCATCCTCGTGGACGTTCCGAAAGATGTTTCAGCTTGGGAGAGAGAAGGGATCTGCGATGTATCCACGATCACCGCCGATCGCCCAGTATAATTCTTCCCTCCCACCGGCTATTCAACGCCAGACACCAAACTGCAGTATTAGATGAATCTTGACTCCTCGCTCCGCATGTCAATTTTCGCTTGATGAGTTGCCTAACTCGTCCGTTTCGAAAGCGGTTAAAACACAACCGAACCCGACACGGAAGGAAATTTTGCAAGAGTCGTACGTAGTAGTCTGTGTGGATGGACGCTGAGAAAAAGATGACAAAAAAAAATACTTCCGCAATACGGTCTGTCCCGTAGGACTGAGTCCTAGTGGTGGTTTTGTATAGATCAGCGAGAATTTGTCTGGGAAGGCGAGCAAATCCTGAACCGGATGTCTCGAGAGAACCTCCGGGGCATACTCGGCGAATCTATAACTACTCTCTACTTCTACTACTACCGAGGTGAAGTGGGAACCGGATAATATGCCAGTGATGATCATTTCATTCCAGTACATGTGGAATATTGTAACGATCACTGTATATCAATATGGGGAACCAGGCGCAAGGGGACCCAGAATCAATCACAACTGCGGCGCCAAATTAATTTATATTCCACATCGTCGCAACCGACTGTCTTGGCGAACAGTCCAGGAAACGCAGCGATCATCAGAATTAATCTCCTTGAGACACTGATCGGCCTTCAAAAGACATTGAGCCTGGACTAGGGTTCAAATGAACCGATTGAGGTGAAGCTGACGAGACAGTAGGACCCCGTCCTCGAGGGTCAAACGGCAAATGGGGCACTGCAGGGTCTCCAGGCTATGCCCTGGACGATGGCGGTTTGAGAGCTGAATAAGTGGAACGGTGCCCCTGGGTCTTGACGTCGACCTTGAGGCCTATTTAACCGTTGATTCCCACCGCAGTGAGTATCGGAAGGCCAGAACTCTATTGGTGAAGGATTATCATGAAGATTGTCGCGCTTTTCTCTGTGCTTCTGGCAGCGACGACGGCCCAGGCCCAAGTCAAGGGCAAGCCGTTCGGTTTTGCTGCTGGTGTGACTGGTGGTGGAAATGCTAAGCCTGCTGCTCCGGGCAGCTTGCAGGAGTAAGTTGACCGTGGCCGACATGCTTTCGCATTGGATTTCGCGTGGCTAATGCTGGAGACCAGGCTTGCACAGTGGCTGTCCGATTCTGTTCCCCGGACTATCCTCATCGACCGTGAGTGGAACTTCCTCGGCACTGAAGGTAAAACCAGCCAAAAGTGCTGCAGCACCAAGACTACGACCTGCGAGGGCGGGACCTCCAAGGGTCAGGCCTGGATTCAGGACCAGTGCGATGGTCAATGGATCCCCTGTACCTTTGATAATGCGCCGCGGACGCCGATCGACGTGGGCTCGAACAAGAGTCTGCTGGGAGTGGGCACCAAGGGCGTTATTCGTGGCAAGGGCCTTCGTGTCACCAACGGCAACAAGAACGTTATTATCCAGAACATCCATTTCACGGTAGGTCGACCTTGGAACAAACACCCATGGCATCACGGCTGACCCCCCAATCAGGATTTGAACCCTCAATACGTCTGGGGTGGTGATGCGATCACCCTCACCGATTGCGATCAAATCTGGATTGACCACAACAAGTTCTCTCTCATCGGTCGTGAGCACATCGTCAGCGGCTGGAAGCCGGCTGGACATGTCACCATCTCCAACAACGACTTCGACGGTCGTACTCCCTGGTCGGTGGGCTGCAATGGCAAGCATTACTGGACTCTCCTGCTCATCGGAGAGAAGGACTACTACACCTTCGCCGGAAACTGGGTGCACGACGTCTCCGGCCGGGCTCCTCACATGGGAACCTCCAAGACCAGCTCGGAGAACTTCTTCCACGGCGTGAACAACTACTTCCAGAACATCGGCGGCCACGCCTTTGACGTCGATGACAACACCTGGCTGCTCCTGGAGGGTAACGCCTTCGACTCCGTGACCACCCCTATCACCGACACGACCCTGAAGAGCGGTGCGGCCGTCTACAATGTGCCCGACCCCAGCGCAGGCAGTGGCTGTAATCAGGCTATTGGCCGAAACTGTGAGGTCAACCAAGTGAGCAAATCGGGACAGTTTCCTCCTCTCACCGAGGCGAGTGTCCTGCAGAAGGCCGGTTCCTACAAGTCGTCCCTGCCCCCCTTCACCCCCGTTGCCGACGTTCCCAAGAGTGTCATGGGCTATGCTGGTATTGGCAGGATCTAGGGAATGAGCGGAGGAATTCCACTGCTGACCTTCTGACTTTTATCTTTCAATTCAATTCCCGGGGCATTTCCTCTTGGGGGGAAACTGTCATTAGTTATAATTTCTATTTCATTCGATCGTGTTTATTTAGAATGGACGACAGTGCGCCATTGCCATTCCCATAAGCCCTCCCGATTAGAAATAGTAGTCTTGTATTGTCTATGATCGAGGTGGCTGATCGGAAGAACCACGTCCGGGGGTCTAGACTTCTCGGTAACCTGCGGATGTCATTCAACCTCTCGTTCCAGGACACGATCATCCGCAACCGTCCATTGATAACGGTAGTAATCTCGAGTACGATATTGACAGCAACCATGACCATCGCCCTCTTGATCACTGGCGCCACCGGGAAACAAGGAGGGGCCGTCGTGAACGGTCTTCTCGCCCAAGACGCCGAACTGGAGATTCTCGCCCTCACCCGCAATCCCCAGTCTCCATCGGCCCAGAAATTAGCCCAGAAATCAGAAAAGATCAAACTGGTCCAGGGTGACCTGAATAATCCCGTGGGAATCTTTGAAAATGCCAAGAAAGTCACCTCCCTGCCCGTTTGGGGCGTCTTCAGTCTACAGGTAAGAACAGCCCATTCCACGATTGAATCCTCTCATTCCAACCCTAACAACCCTACAAGAACCCCTTCGCCAAAGGCGAGAGTCTGGAAAGCGAAGAACGCCAAGGCAAAGCTCTCATCGACGAGGCAATCAAGCAACACGTCCAGCACTTCGTCCAGTCATCCGTCGACCGCGGTGGCGATGCGTCGACCGACAACCCAACCAACGTCCCCCACTTCATCACCAAGTACAACATCGAACAGCACCTGTTCGAGAAGACCAAAGATGGAGCCATGGATTGGACCGTTCTGCGACCCGTCTTCTTCTTCGATAATCTGACCCCAGACTTCATTGGCAAGGTCGCCGTCACGGCCTGGGACGCCTATCTGCAGGGAAAACCGCTGCAGGGCATCGCCACCAGTGATATCGGGTCCATCGCGGCCACGGTCCTCATGCAGCACGACCGATTCAAGAACCAGTGTCTCTCGCTGGCCGGCGACGAGCTTACCTTCGAGCAGATGGCGAAGAAGTTCAAGACCCACACTGGCAAAACTGTCCCGACGACCTTCCGTTTCGTGACCTACTGCGTCATGTTCCTGGTCAGGGATTTGAGGCTCATGTTCCAGTGGTTCTATACTCAGGGATACGGAGCGGATCTTAGGCAGATCAAGCAGATTCATCCGGGCGTCAAGGATTTCGAGACCTGGTTGAAGGAGGAGAGTCAGTTTGTGAAGCGTTAATGTGTGATTCCCTGCGGTTTCTTTCTATGTGCTGGGTTCTCGTTTCTCGTGTGTTTAATGGGGGATGAGGTTGGTGGGTTCTTTTACGAGATTCTTGGGGTTTTTGAGGCCACAAAAGTCCGTTTCGTATGCTTTTATCATGTTCGAAATGATCTTTTGTCAAATATCTAGCTGGGGTTCGAATTCAGGATCGTCGTGGTTTCTCAATTCTGCAAGTATATTCTTGATTTCCAGTCCTCCACAGGATATATACAACTCAACTTAAAGCGTCTCCTCACTGATCAACCAGATCATACCGAAACTTATAAGATTGAGCTCCATCTCTAACTAATTCCACCCTACGACATCCCACCTGGAAGACCTGAAGATGAGACGGGCGATAGATACCTATATATTTATCCTCAATAAAGATTAACTACAACACAAGATTACTCCCCGAGCCCGCCCTCGACGACTTCCTCGTTTCAACAGCCAACCCCATCAACTGACGGACAGCCATCTGCGCTCCTCGCACCGCGTAATCCATACTGACCACTACCTCACCGGGGATATCCACGAACTGCCCAATCAGCGCCATATTCTCCATTCCCTCCGGGAGGACCTGCGGTCGATCACCGCAGGTCCGGGGCAACAAGGTGGCCGTCATGCGCGGGACAATGGATGGAATGGTAATCGACGTCTCAAGTATCGTCTCAACAGGGAAATGGAGATGATAAAGGATTTCAGTCAGAATCTCCCGCCCGGAACAAGTGAGCATCGGTTTCTCGACAAAGTCGCCCTTCGCCTCCGGGTACAGGCCGTAACCCCAGAACACCTGCACGTCGTCCGGTTGAGCCGGGAACAGCGGTTGCTTGGGGACACTCAGACTGATGACCCAGCTGCTGTCTCGCAGGGTCACGAATGACGCCGTCCCGGGCTGGTTATCTGTGAGGTCGATGAAGCGGGTGAAGAATTCGGGATCCTTTAGCGTGACGGTGAACGATTCCAGACGTGATTCAGGCATGCGTGTGCAGAAGTTGTACGCGTTTCCGAATACGGGGTTCTTCGTGCAGAGCTCGAGCCAGAGGAGCCAGTTTTCGTCCAGGTCCTTGTCGATCTCGACCGGTTCTAGCGAGGGAGGCTCTGTGTTGCTGCCGGTTGTCGTCCCCGACGCAACGGACCCCAGGGAAACTATTACGATGTCGTGCTCTCCGATGTCGATCTTGCGGTCTGGTTCGTCTGCTCGGTGTGCGCGAATGCCTGATACGCGCTTCTTCTTCTCGCCGGCCGTGTCGATGATGATGTCGGATACGGTGGTGTCGAATTGGAAGTCGACGCCCTGGGATGTCAGGAAGTTGGCGACGGGGGCCACGATCGCTTCGTGGCGATTGTAGTGGCCGGAGTCGAGGGCTCGGGGGAAATTCAGGTCGTGGATGTCATGCATGAAGTGCGCGAAGTAGCGACGTAGTTCGGCAGCACTGTGCCATGGCTGGAAGCCAAACCTGCAGAAGGGTTATAAGGTATTCTGGGAGTCCGCAAGACTTCGAACCCATGAAGCTCACGTAGTGGCCAGCATCAGCCAGTAGTTACTCTTGAAGAAGCCCTCGTTGAAATAGTCCTTGATCCGCGTCCTGCCGAGGGTTTTTTCCGTCTTCGAGGTCAGCATGAACAGATCGATGCGGTCGCGGAGCCCCAGGCCAATCTTTCGGGGATCAATGGGAATCAGGTCGTGGGACCTCCGGGCGAGCAGTCGTGTATGTGATGTTCGATTGAGGATGTGAGTTCCGCCGTACTCGAGAATATCGTCCAGTGCGGTCTTGTTTCGTCGCGTCCTCGACGGCACCACCGAAAGTAGTTCTTGCATCGGCTCCCCGTTGAAGGGAGGCATTCCTCCTGGTCGATAGTTATACCCGCTCGTTGCGTCCCCTTCGCTGACCGATCCTCCACCGGCCATGCTCAGCTTTTCCAAGATATGAATTCGTGCGGGCGGCACGTTGGCCTCCTGGATTAAGTGTACGGCGCTCGCGAGTGTCGCCATGCCGCTCCCCAGTATCCAGACATCCAGCGTATCGGGCGGAGGATGGCACCTCCTAATGACGTACGTTGAGGAATTCGACCTCAAAGATCTAATGCTTGGCATACTGAGAATGGTTTTGTCTCGAAGAGCAGAGGAAGGTCGATTGCTCTCTTCATCGACCTGTTATTAAAAGCGGTTCTAGAAGGGGGGGGGGGGGGGGACTATGAGAACTCTCTGATGTCAGACTCACAAAACCGTTCTCTTGGGCATGAAGAAGCCTCTGGGTTGTATTCGGAACCTTGGAACGACCAGGTCAACGCTTGGAAACATTGGTTTTGATGTCTTCCAGAGTCTGGATCGCTTCCGTCATGACGCTATGACTGCCAGTCTTCTATTACATGGAAGGGCCAGAACAACGATTCTGCCAGAGGGAGGTTATAACCTTGATATGGGAATTCCTCCGAGTTGTAAGTCTATCCGAATGTAATCTTTAGGAACCAGTCTGACCGGGATTTTGCTATATGACACCTCATTCCTAAACCAGTATCCCCCATGGGATGTTCTCAGTAACAGGTTTGACATGGTGATCGATTAGCTCGCCAAGGATGGGAAACAGATTGTGGGATTTCCCCAGAAGAGCGCAGATTGAAGCCTTCAGGGATATCAAGGCAACTCTTCGAAATCATTGACATGCAACTCGTATGAGATATGCTGCGGTGATGAGAGGTGACTCTACGCTTGTGAGTACTCATCCAATGTATCCCATCCTCTAGGACGACGCAAGTGATAGTGCTCTATGGTAGGTAGAGGTTGATCAACTCTGTGGACACGAACGATGGAGATATTCATAACCCTACAAACGCTAACCTCCGGCTCCCTCATGTCTGGAAACTAGTACAATGAACATTAGTCAGATAGAAGAAACTGACATCCGTGGGTTGCATTATGCCGGAGTCAGGAAAGTTCTGGCAATGGGTGAATTAGGTCCATAGAACTGGAATGCTACATTTAGACAGTATTCGTCAAACTCCAGACAGCACTCTTGGTTCCGCAGAAGTCTAACAGGTATAGCAAGATTCTGGGATATGAGACCGAGGGCCATGGTCTTGTCCTCGCCGTCGATTGAATGCCAGGGAACCAGAGAGAGCGCAGACCAGCTGGGCATAAAGTTTGAAGTGCAGAACGTTTTCTAGGGTTGGCTGTTTAGTGTCCATCTAATGTCTCCTGATGCTTGTAGAATGACTCTAGTAGAGGGTCACTCTTGGTAGAGGTATAATATCAAGTCAAGGCAGACCAAGACGTCTCAGGGCGTATTGGTCGAGTGGATCGATAGTCACTAAAGCAACCTCCACACACCTAATGTGAATAGTAACTTGGTATCAGGTCCAGTCAACGACACCCAGTGCTAAATCAATCCCCTCGGGTCGTTGAGGGTATTCAATGAACCTTTACGTAGCTGGCATAGGTACAGGTTATCAACAACAAACCGACTTCCGGTATAAAACCGGCTTTAACTCCGCCAAAACATCATACAGTTGGAGAGACATATAGTCCTTTATTCCCCCTCTTGGATCTCGTGGCGATATTCCGATGCCAGGATCCATGAAACAGGGCTCCACAGAGTCGCGATAGAAGACCCTGTCACCTGCTCGAACATCATATGAACTATTTGGCATTGCAATCGGATAGTTCTATGCACAAATGCTTCAACCAGTAGCGGCTCTGTGTGGAAATATATGAAATCTCTACATTGGCTTCAGCTCGCGACCAAACCCAACGCCAGTAAGATCAACATTCGACATATCATCTACCCAGTTTCCCATCTTCCCAGGAAGCACTGATTGTGTTCCCGATATGAAGGACGTGCTCTCAGTCTGTGACCAAAGTACGTCACGATCATGGACGTCACGATGGATGACCGTCTCGATCCTGATATCGCCCATGGCTATGCTCGTTCTTCGTTCAGACGCCTCAACACTAGGAGTACGGTACGCTTGCGCTCGCACCTCAGAGCAACGGTCGTGGGAAAAGTTTGTGCAGTGTTTTTGGAATGGCCAGTGGTCCTCGAACAAGGCACATTCAGATATAGTAGGGGGCTTCTTAGCTGGACGGTAAGAGCATTTACAGGTATGCGCACACCGTTTGAAAAGGGGTGGCATCAGGACAACCGAGGCGCATACGATGGCAATGTCAATCTCGAGCAGCGTCCATACCCTCTCTTTCGTGCCGCTTGCTTAGGAAAGTTAGTAGGGTGTCAGAGCAGGGTGTGTCCTAATCGTACTCACCGGTCAGATTCCCCGTTTGGTACTTTCTGAATTCGATCAGGCGCATGAGGCTAAAGACACACACACTAGAGTTTGGAGTTCATCAATAAAAGAAGTCAATTACGACGGGTTGGGTGCACCTACACTCCGCCGAGAGCAAATAGCATCGTCAGCAGTGCCTTCCTTCCTGCTGACATTTGTAATCGCCACACGGTAGCAATCGGAATTGAGAGCAGTATAACATCTTCCAGCAATGATATCGATCCGTTGGTCATGAAAAGGACCTTCTGCCCCTTTATGCAATGACCCGTGATACCCTTGTCCCAGAAATACTGTGGTGGCCAGCACTGAAATGTATTTGCAAGAAGGGCTGCCAATCCCCATGCGGCAGTAAAGACCAGGAGGAATGAAGTAAGCAAATCGACTCTCTTCACCGTCCCCAGCAGCCTGCGAAGAAGGATGATGATCGAGATCTTGATGCACACCTGCGAGGGAGGCCAAAATTTCTGAGTAATCCAGAACAGCTTCGATCAGTTAGCGGACGGTCCACTCTGATCATTTGAGACACAAACCATAGTTACGCGGCGAGCAGCTTGCGGTGGCAGTGTTGAAATTTCGAGGCCAACGCCCTGCGATGCAGCTAATCCGGTCAATGAAGGAAGCAGATTCCAATAGATAACACACGCACCGATGATCGTTGTTATGGTGATGCCATAAGATAATATCAGCCCCAACCCCAGGAAAACATCGCCAGCGTCCAACTTCCCGGCACTCAGGTGGTGACTGTACAGGCGCAGGAGATAAAAGAGCGTGGCCAACACAGCGCCGAGGATCGAAAGGGCGATGAGCAGCCGGCTCCAATATTCAGGACTGGTCATTAGCTTGACCCGTCCTCCATTCGTATCCAAACAAAGCCCACTGATATCGCACTAATAGTAGCGTGTTGGGTCATCGAATTACCACTTGCGTTCATCATGAACCTGCAGGACAGTCATTTAACAGCGAGTGCGACGGGATACCAGATGAAAGGCCTGTTGGTAAGGATTCTCCATGAAAGAAAAGAATGGGCACTTGAATACCTAATATTGATTTTGAAATATAGTTCATTTCCTGACCAGAAGTCGTGATGTCACATGGATGAGGTCCTGTTGTGGCGCCGCAACAACCATGGACAATCGCAACATCCACATATTTTCAAGGTAATCGAAAGCCTATCTAGTAACAATTGGCTGTGGATTACGGCCGTAATTCACGTAACTCGGCAAAGCTCTCGAGTGCCATGTCTCATGCTTGCGCCATGAGGACATTAGAACTTTACCGGTAATATCAGCTCTCTGGTCATTCCACTCATTCGACTTACTGACAGCAGCTATGTGCATGAACGACAGCTTCGCGTGGAATGGTAGGAGGCAGGGTTGGACTCATTCTTCCCTTCTTCTCAGTTCCTTTCGGCCTGATCCATTGCTTCCTTCGCCACACTTGCGATCTGTCCAGCTTCTCCTCCCCGACCACCAATCTGGTCTAAGCGTTCCTTCCAGAAATTCCACCGTTCAGAACAGAGCTTCGCGGGTCCCTGGTACAACGACCCACCCGCCAGCGATCGGTCCTCTTTGTTCTCCATGGCCATTGTTTGCTGTCGCAGCACCAGTCCACTGTGTTTAAACCATTCCCTGGCCACGGTAAGATTGCAGTCCAGTTTTGGACCCGACGACTCTTCCTCCAGAGCATCGCGGAGAGCCCATACGGCGAGGGTAGTCCACTGTTGAGCATCGAGTGCCAATAGACGTGCGACGAAAGAGTTTAGGTTGACCCAGTCTTTGACCTTCTCCCCGGATTGTGCAGCCTCATTGGCCGTTGGGACTTCTTAGCATCTGTTAGTAAGCTATTGACATAGTACCTCTGGGGCGCTGCAAAACGTACCGTTCCAGGCTTCTCTCATTTCAGGTCCCAGGAGTGGTAGGTCAATCCAGAGTCTGGTATCATTCTAAAAATCTTAGTTCAACTCAAGGCACCCACTGTCATCAACGAGAGAAGCGCGAACTTACTCCCCAAATCTGGATCGTTGTTGGTGGTATTTTAATCAAGGCCTTGACAAGCTCCACCGATCGCTGCTGCGACGGGCTCTCGCACGGAATCTGTTTCGTAACATTAATGAAAACCACCCAGAATTCCCAGAGAAACTCCTCCAAGCTTTCGGCATCCGCGAGGAGAGGTGTTGCAAGACCATGGATGCTCTGCGCCGCGACCGAAGGGATGGTGGAGCTGGAGGGTTGAAGATACTCGTTTAATATCGCAAAGATTTGGTTCGTTTGCCCCGAAGGCGATTCAATCCTTGAAGACAATGTCAGAGAGGCCATGGTGCTGTGCTTCAAACGTGATTGAACTTGGTGTGGGAGAGAAAGGACACGAAGGCGAAACGGCATGGCCTTATTATTGATGTGATATTAACGGCTTACCGGGCGGGGGGGTTTATGGAGGATGTTCGGCCCGCACATTGAAGGAATCATCATGTGCCTTCGAGGCACGCGCAAATCTGATCTGCAGCATCACCGAATCTGATTGGGGCTCATGGCTTGAACAATACTTGGCAATTTGTTGGCTTATAACAGAAATTAATATAGTACACTAACAGATTGAAAGATCACAGTGATTCATGCATTCCAACCAGTTCCAAGGAAACCTCCCACAGCTGGCTCGCTTTCGCCTCATCATACGCCCAAGGCGCGTATCCCCTTCCTGTCATTCCAGTAGTTGGATCATGCTTCTCCGCGATCTGACAATCCTCCAGATATTTTCCGCCTTGTCCCTCTAGCTCCTTCGCCACGGCAGCCCAGACAGTAGTGGCAGCCCCATGTTCCGGCGTTTTCCACACCACCGAAATGGTTTCATTCTGTTCCCATGCATCCATCTGCTCCTGGGGGACGTACTGCTGCAGACCGGTTCTGATACCACCAGGATGAAGACTAAAAGCGTGCAAGCCCTGAGCCCCGTACCGCCGCTCAATCTCATTCGCGGTATAGACATTGGCGGTCTTGCTCTGCCCATACGCCTTCCACGGCTCATAGATACCGTCCAAAGTGAGGTTATCAAATTCAACCTCGCCCCAACGATGCGCCATGGAAGAGACATTGACCACACGCGAGTTGAATTCCGGGGTTGAGGAAGCCAGCAGAGCCGGTTTCAACAGGTTGAACAGCAGAAAATGGCCGACATGATTAGTCCCGAATTGAGTCTCAAATCCATCGGATGTCCGACCTTCTGGTGTGGCCATCACTGCTGCGTTGTTGATGAGGATGTTCAGCTGGGAGCTTTTGGACAGGAAGTCTTCCGCACAAGTCCGCACACTAGCCAGCGAGTCGAGGTTGAGCGTGAGGAGGTGGACATTGGGTTTCCCCAGTAGGTCTCCTAAGGCTGATTTGGCCTTTTTCACATCACGCGCCGTCAAGTAGAGTGTAGCACCGGTGACGGAGAGGGCACGAGCTGTGATGATGCCGAGGCCTGAGGAGCAGCCCGTGATCAGGATGACTTTTTTCTGGAGTTTGCCTTCGAGGCCTTCATTCTGGATGATCTCCAACGCGGTCGGATGGGAGGTGGTGCTGGAAGGCATTTTGGGAAGTGGGAATTAAAGATTTTGACTGGTGCTTGTGTTTGATATACTAGTAGTATGTCAGTGAATGTACTGAGGGCCTTTGTCCTCTTTATAATGCGCGGAATGGTTCCCATGGTGTTAAACTCCATGTTAAACACCGCGTTAAACACCGCAGTGAAGGTACTAGAACTTCATGGAGGCACAGGAGTTAGATGGACCTTAAAGCCGGGTTGAATACGAGATAACTGCTGGTAGTATACAAGAATACGAAGTACTAGTTTGATAGTCCACCATGCGGGCGGCCGCACGTGTCCGCTGCTTGGGTTTTGGCTCCTGTAAATTTCACAATCTTGTTTTGTTCATTTCACACCAACAGATGGTTCCACAGTGCAGAGAATAGAGCAATTATTGGCTGATAACTGCATGGGCTCCACTATAATCACATGACTGTCCAATGTAGGATGCAAAAATACACACAAAAATACACATGGTTTCCAATCGTTACCCCCCGCGCGGTCTGAACTTCAAAGCCGCGTATTAAATCAACTCGCCCGCCCGCTTTCCGTCCGCATCCCAAACACCGAATTCACGCTTAACACCATGCCAGATCAACAAGACTATAACTCTCGACCGGGTAACGTATGTTCCACATGTCGCCGGCAGAAACGGAAGTGCACCAAGGAGAGGCCCAGATGCTCCGTCTGTCAAAAGGCTGGACGAGCCTGCGATTACACGCCCATCCCCCCGATCATCAAGAATTCCCGCACATCGACCTCAAGAGACATCCGTGAAAGCTCAGAATCGCAGGAGCAGCATGAAAGTGGCAGTCGCCCGGCGAAAACTGTTCGCCTAACTGGATCTGAGTCGAGAATGCTGGCTCTCCCGGCCACCAGTGGTCTCTCTACTCTCTTTCTCGATTCCGATATTTCTCCGGATAGAAGTTACCTGGAGAGGAACAAAAAGATTTCTCTGCCATCGGAATACCTCCGTTATCTCCGAAATGCAGTAGAAGTCCGACACGACGTGGATGTTTATTTCAACAGTGTCCACACTTTCTTCCCGATAGGTAGGAAACATCGCCATGTTTGAATGCTTGGATGCTTACTGAAATCTTTCGCTGGGCAGTTTCGAAATTGCGGTTGTACCGGCAGCTAACGAACGAGGATCGCAATTATGATGCCGATCTTGCTCTTCTACTAATCGCAATGCAATTGCATACGCGACCAAGCACCGCCGTTGACACTATGGAGGTAGAACTGTACAGGTTGGCAAAGGCTTCTTACACGTATATTGAGAGTAACGGTCTCCTTTCAATCACCGTGTTACAAGCCTTACTGTTGATCTCATTATATGAGATGTCAAATGCGGTTTACCCAGCGGCATATTTAACTGTGGGACGTTGTGCACGCCTTGGACATGCCATGGGCATTCATCAGCGCAGTGACGCACCGCAGATGCTCAATGGACCAGGTGAGTGAGATCAATCGATCGATGTAATCGCAGTATGCTGAGACTGTAGGCACATGGGTGGAGCTTGAGGAAAGACGGCGCACTTGGTGGGCTGTGATCATCTTAGACAGGTGTGTCATTGTAGAAGATCCTCCCGTATTACCTCCGATGGAACAGACTAAGAACTTTAGATATGTCAACCTAGGCGGCAGGGGGCGCCCCTTTGCGTGCGAAGATGCACAACCAGAAGATCTACTTCCTGCAGATGATAAGAATTGGGATCGTGGGGTATGCGAGAACCCGTGACATGGGAGCTGTATAGACAAAGTGCTGAATATGCTCAGGAAATCACCGCTGTTGAGCCCCTCGCAGTCCGCACCAACACGACAATCGCAGTGTGCCCATTCACAAGAACTTGTCAAGCAGCTCATGTACTTGCCCGCGTGCTCGGCCACTTGAACGATCGCAACTCCGATGCTGACTTCCGATACGAAGAAGCAATGCAACTGCATCGGACCGCGCAGGCGCTATCACATACACTGTCAAACGAGCTTGACGAACGGATCGAGAAGGAATACGACCCAACCGGGCATCTTTCGTTGTTTTCAGCCATCGCCATCTGCTATAGCGCGTTACTTGTCCTCTACGATCGATACTGCTGTGCCGGCGTTACTGGAATAACTGGCACGACCGAGTTACAGCAAACAGCACTCTCTGGTATCAACCAGATATCTCGGGCGATTTTGCCTTTCGCGAAAAACATTCGGTCTGCCATGGAACTGGGCGGCTCTCTCAAGATGACTCCCCTGGTAATGGACTGTTTGTATCAGGCTACGGCCAACTTGCTATGGCAGAGCCGTGAGACCGAGAAACCAGACGTTCTACAGATGGCAAACGAAATTCGGGATGTTTTTGTAGTCCTTCAGGCGCGATGGAAAGCTCCTAGTAAGTTGGCTGGAACGTTGCTTGCTGTTTTTGACTAACGACTGGCACTCAGATGCTTATCTCGCGATACTTCGAAAATCGGGTGGCCAGTGTTGATCTCATCTGGTGCGAACCCCCGTCCTTCTTCCGTCTACTGCTCACCTGTCTCACACCCTAAAAAACGAAGAACAGGACACTCAACTCGCTCAAAATCAAAACGGCTGCCGCCTGCTTCCACTTGTCGCCATGTTTTCCTTCCTCGTCATCCTGGTCCTGATTCCATTCATGTACGCGGCGGAAACCTCTGGCCCCTTCGTCACAAGGTTACGGTTATCAGCGCGTGTACCAACTGGTTGTTTAATTTCCTGATCGCGGAGGTCACGCCGCGCCCGATGAATGATATCGGGTATCGGTATTCCATTGTCTATGCCTGTAAAATGGCGTTTTCTTTTGGGGGGCCTTCTATCATTTCTATCCCGAGACTCAAGGGTGAACGCTTAAAGAGATCGATGATATCTTCATTAGTCAGAGAATGTTTTCGACGCGGTCCGGGTTGCGAAATCACTCCCGACGAGTCCTGTGGCTCTAGAATCACAACGGGCATGCTCGTGATGCGGAGAAGCAAACTGATATCCATAACGAGGATGCCTCGCCGGTAGGCAGGTGAATGTTTCCTCATATGGGGTAAGCTTTCGTGAAGATATCGACTGAATCTGGATGCCAGGATGAGTTGGGGTTCGAAGGATACGTGACCTTGAACTGATCGTAGATAATCATAGACATGGTTTCATAAGGTAATTCTCTCAAAGCCCAACTTCATATCGCCGCACTTGTAAGTCTTTCAGAGGTTCCGAATGTCGGATTCTCAGAGGGCAGTTGTGTATTGCGGTAGTCGCTCCCTAGACGACTGCCTTCCCAGGAAGTGAGCGAAGTCGAAAGACAGGCTACATCGTCACCATGCCTCTTCCACCACACTCCCTTGTTTTATGCTCTGTTTTTTTTTTTTTTTTTTTTTTTTATATATCCAAAGTCCAGGAACTACTGAAGTATCGATACTTGCATCCATCATGACTAATTTAGCCGTTTTCGACGCTTTACCAGCGCCACCATCACTGACACGGGGACTCAATCAGACGTCAACACCAACCGCTATTCAACGCGAGCTCGTTCGAATGCAGGAATGGCTCGACTCTCAACAGTACAATGTGCACATACACTGGAGACCGATCTCGTTCTCAAAAGCCGTGCACAAAACCCGAGCCGAACGCCAAGCTCCAGGTTCAACGTTGGATCGCGATGCCTTTGGTACATTTCAAAGAACAACCATGCAGAACAATAATATGTTGGCTTTGTATATCGACCCGAATCCGTTGAATGGAAGACCCACCGGCTGGCACTTCTGGGCCGTGGCCTGTTTTACATCTGCAGCGGGTACCAAATATCTCTTCATTTACGACTCCCAGCCACGGCACACGACCGGAGAGCTTCCGTCCGCTTACACACATACGAAAGCGTATCTCAATTCTCGGCAGTTGCAACTTTTCAACGCGATACCCTCAAGCAGACTAGCGGAGGTGTGGCTGAATCGCATTCGTCTGATCGGTGATCCTCTCGTGGTTTGTATGAATTGGTTAAGAGATATGATGAGACTGGGAGGCACTCCCTATATACCCCAGCCGCTGATCATGTCAACTCTTCCAGGGTTTGAGCAACACTCCACTACCGCTGATTGGCAGGCGCATGTAATGATCCATTCGATGTTCAAAGTGGAACATAACTAGTAGTATGGCTGTATTCTTGCTTTGCAGTTTTGTCTTTTTGGTGCTCATTGCCAGTTGATGTTTCACCTGCATCTTCAACAGGGCCTTCTTTCTTCTCTTATCTTTTCAATCAGAACAAATACCTTTTACTTTAATGGTGAGCTCTGGTGTAGTTCTGGAGACGAGTAAACCTAAGTATTTGGGATTAAGAAGACGATGTCCGACATGATTTGGCTGGGAGTCTGATCACGTGGGTGAAAGGGACCCTAATGCAACTTGTCGCACCACCACTGCTGATGATCTTCAAAATCCAATTATTCAGTCTTATGCGATCAGAAAAAGAATTCCGGTGGATTCCTTTTGATAACCCGTAATTCCGCCCTGATTCACTAAGCAAAGGACAGTGGAATTCAACTCGGCCAATGAGCAACGCATGAGGATCGTTTCTCGGCTTATGAAGGATTACAAAGCCAATCTTGGCCGACCCAAAAAGTTTCATTCTGACAAGTCCCATTGGCTGCTGATGGAACCATTCGGGAGTAAAGGTCGAAATCCATGGATGATTATGAATGGGATAGAGATGGAAGCTAATCGGGGGGGGGCTCTAGCGATTCTGTGATGGCAAGATTGGCTATATAAGATCACAACGTCCTGCCCCCTGTCCAAGATAACCAACAGCAATCAACCCATCTGAACAGTACGACTACTTCCCACCTCGTCAATACCCATCAAAACCATCACAATGGGCTCCACTCAGGTCGAATTCAAGAACCCCGCCACCGCCACTCTCCTTGAGTTGGTCAAGTCCCGCCGCACCTACTACGGTCTCAAGGCCGAGAGCCCTATCTCGGACAACACCATTGAGTCCATCGTCCAGGACTCCGTTCTCCATGTGCCCAGCTCCTTCAACACCCAGACCTCCCGTGTCGTCCTCCTGCTGAAGGAGGAGCACCAGAAGGTGTGGGACATTGCCATCAAGGCCATGGAGGGTCTTGTTGCCGCCGGCCAGGTCCCCAAGGAGATGTTCGAGACCCAGACCAAGCCTAAGCTTGAAGCTTTCCGCGCTGCCTACGGAACCGTAAGCCTCTTCTCCCGTTCCCATTCAATAAGTGACCCGATACTAATGTAACCCGATAGGTCCTCTTCTTCGTCGACTTCGACTCCCTCGCCCCCATCAAGGAGAAGTTCGCCATCTACGCCGACAAGTTCGACCCCTTCGCCCTCGAGTCCAACGCCATGTCCCAGTACCTCGGTATGTTTCCCTGAGAAACCCCATGCGGGTGCGATATCAAGTTGCTAATCCTGCACAGTCTGGACCGCCCTCGAGTCCGAAGGCTTCGGTGCCAACCTCCAGCACTACAGCCCTCTGGTCGACGCCGACATCCAGAAGACCTGGAACCTGCCCGCCACCTGGAAGTTGGACGCCCAGCTGGTCTTCGGTACTCCTACCTCCGGACCCGGTGACAAGGAATTCGCCCCCATTGAGGACCGCTTCAAGGTCTTCGGCAAGTCCGCATGAATTTCACGATAGATTGTTTTCCTGTGTAGTTTCAGCGTCATAGCCTAGATTAGAATAGAATCCTCTTTTTTATACGATTTTTCTTTTTGATTGATCCCTGCAGTGAATCTTTCCAGTGCTCCACTTGTATCCGTTTGTGAACGAAATTTCCCCCCAGTCATATCGGTTATAAAAATGGGAAGTTTCTCAGAGCCTCCACTTTTTTCTTCCCCCCGAGATATCGCCACGCCCTGGACCGAGTTCTACCCTTGGTACCACCAGTCTGCTTGAAGCGAAGGTGCTCTCCACTTTGAGGAAATCTTCGAGTTGGCAAATCCTCGTCCCGTCGGTCGGGCCGAAATCTATTTGCTCCGTGGGTGCAAAATCGAATGGAGAATGAGTCTACCAAATATAACTTGGTTTATATGGTATTCTTAATATACTTTAGGTTTGGATTGGCTGTTGTGCTTCCAAACTTGGATGATATCGTCACTTTTCCACTGCTAGGGATCAGCTTTTGACACCCTTCGGGAGCATTGTCCATCTGTCAATAATTCAAGGCGTCAATGTGAGGCGCATAGAAAAGGTATTCATGAAGTGTCTTGACAATGTAATACACGGTGATAAGCAGTTGAATTCCATCATACTGAATTTTCCTGATCTTCGCCCAGATACTGCATACATATTGACCCGATGCCGTCCCAAGGGCGCTCACAGCCAGAAACTTCAACATGAAGCGAACCGAAATTCCCCTAGCGAAGCATAGCACACGCAAGCAGCAGAATCAGGACGTCTAATCCGTGCTGATTCCCTTCGCATAGGCGTCCAAATACTCGCTTAAGGAAGAATCTAGATACGTCAGCGCCAGCGATCTGAGAACGCGTGGGAAAAGCTTACAAACTCGGACTGCATCTTCAAGATACATCTGCATGTATTCGGGAATGTCCTGCAAATGGTCAGAGCCAGAAGAAGTGATAGAGACGCGGTTTTCATACAGCCCAGTCGGCACCGTCCTCCAGCCATTTTTTAATCTTCTCTGCCTCCGCGGTAGTGTACGTCCAATATCCGGAGAGTGTGTTAATGCTCGTCGCGAACACCGTGTACTTTTCTTCTCCGAGCTGTTTGAGCTCTTCGCGAGTGTCGCGAATCTGATCTAGCTGCGCTTGAAGATTGTCTCTGTTTGCCGTCTTCTCCCGGATTTCACCTTGGACGACTGCAGACATAAGCGTATATTCAACCGGGGGCTTTGATATGATCCCCCTTCATGCATTGTATACTCACCGGAGATGGAGATGACAATTCCGGCAATGGCAGCCGCCGTGGCTCCAAAGAAGATCAATCCGGCGATCTTTGGATGTCAGTAAATCAAGATCACTCGAGATTAGCTGGGAATTGCATACGATGACCAGGGGCGCCGCCGGTCCTGCCACAATCGCACCAACCCCGAGGACGGGCAAGCCCACCGCAAGCCCTACTCCAAGTCCTATCAGTGCCTTGTAGAGCTCACCTAGTCTTGTGTTGAGTTCTGCGAGTTCCTCGTTGATCTTTTTGATTTCAACCGTCAACTCTCCTTCCTTGTCTTTGGCCCAGTCAGCAAATGTAGCAACAAACCCAGCAAAGTTGTCAACGAGCGCTTGGAAGTCGGACTTGACATTTTCCGCTTGGCTCTGGTAGTCGGTTGCTTTCTGGATGGAATCAGTCATTTCCTGACCTTTGTCAAGCTAGGGGAAACCATCCATGCACCCGACTGACCTCAATGAACTGATTGATCCTTTCCAACCGCTGTTCCACGGTGTAGTTCGTATCCGCGCAGAACTTGACGATGATCGCATCAAAACCTGAATCGCATGTCAGTTCGCGGCGACGAAACTTGCCATCAACGAACCCAATGACATACTGGCCCCGTATTGACTGATATCCGCAGCAAGTAACCGACTACTCTTCAGGACACCGCGGTATTTCTGTTAATATCCGTTAGCAGCCTCGCGTCAGGACTCATCCCGGTACGTGATGCGTCACTTACGTCCCGGTGCTGGATCAACGTCGGAGCAAAGTTCGATTGATTGACATGATCGATTTCCGCGATCTTCAGCTGCAGCGACGTGAACACGTCCTCAATATCCCGGGCGGCCTTGTTGGCTGTGTTGGCCTCTTCTTTGAGCTTGGCCTTGGCTTCGTCGGTCGAGAGGGCCTTTGCCGCGCCGATGGTGTATTTCTTCTTGTCGGCTTCGGTCTTGATCGGGTTGTGCTCCTCGGCTCCGGCTTGGAGGACCGCACGCTCCTCGTCGGTCAGGGAGGTGGCTGCATCCAGGTACTTGTCGGGGGTGGGATTGCTGCCAACGAGACTGTCGACTTTCTTGGCGACCTCGTCGTAGGACGGGGGCGAGTCGCTGAATAAGTAGGGTGGAGGGGGAGGGAAAGTAGTCATTTTTGACTTGATCGAGAAGTAGGGATTGAAGATGGTATCGGTATTGATGCTGTGGATGGATTGATTGGGATTGGGAAACAGGGAATTGCTAGGCTTTTTAACTGAATGCTCGGTCTGGAGATGCTGGGCGAAGGAGGGGGGGGGAGATAGTCTGGGAACGGGGATCATCGAGTTGCACTTCAAAAGTACCAGATGGAACTATGCAGCTGAAATAACACGTCAGCAATGCTATTCATTCTTAACCCGAATCGTTATTGTCGCCACTATGCAGTGTATTTCCGGCGGGGGTTCAACGAGGGCTATGGTCTCTTGGAAACCCTAACTCGGATATGTGCTTAAAAGACCGTCATATTCAGCCGATATAGTTCAGCTCTCAATCGGCCGGCTCGGTCTTATGATCTCCTGCTTCGTGAAAAGGTCCGCGGCATGGTGGGAATGCTGTTCCGTGATGAAGTATAGCTGGGATCTTCCTGCAGCTCATGCATGGATGAGGTTACTTAGTTACTTTGGCCAGTTTTACGCTACGCCATAGTGGCATCATGCAGCAATGCGGGGATTGAGAAATTTGGAACCAGGGCTTTGGCTGTGGCGTACGAGAGATAATTAGATGTGCACCTTGTTGGGGGGTCTGTCCAATCTCGGAAACAGCCCATACGCGTTAATTGCATTGGTACAACATTTGAAAAACAGAAGAAATGGTCAATTTGAAACCAGTCGAGGAGAATCCAGACTACCTAGGCGTAACCTGCGGCCTCGAGCAACTCATCGTAATCAAGACTGTCGATCTGTGTAGCATACGACCTCAAGTATTTCGCCACTTTCACGTCTGTTGGACTCATCAGTAAATGGCCCATCCACGGCCCCATCGCACTTACATGTTCGAGCCCCTTCGTCGAGGTTTAGCTTCATGTATTCCGGAGCATCCTAGTGTTGTCAGTGATATGGTACAGTACATTGCTTCGGGAAGGACAGTTCATACCACCCAGGAAGCGCCATCCTCAAGCCAGGATTCAATGTGGCCCGCATCGATGATGGTAGCATTCCAGTAGCTGTTCAAGACAGCCATGTTGTCTCGAAAGTCGGAGAAAAACTTTTCATTGACGTTGCCCCCGTCGTCTGCAGATCGGAGATCGTGCAGGATGGTGAGAGACGTTGGTCCCCTGGCGGAGCTCCGTACGACCTCTGGGGACTGTCAGAATGTAGCAGCAACTACTAGTGACCAACGTTGACCTACCGGAAGCAGCGATCGCATATGCGGCATTGGTAGCCTCGGTGTTTCCGAGCCCAAGAAGCCCAGCAATCTAAGTGGTGGCAACTCAGTGGACTTGGTCGGTGCAATTGAAATGAGTAATGTAAACATACCATGATCAATGGGCGCAGTGGCGTGGCAATGAGGCGATCAAGCAGTGCGATCCCCAACTCAAAGGACGGCGTCGGTACGGGCACCGTAGCCCGGACAGAGGAAGCCCGACTAGGCTTTTTCCACTTCGGAAGAGGACGGTTATTCATTTCATTGAGAAGGTCCACGAGTTGGTCCTTGACTGAGTCGAGGATGGATTGGATTCCCTTTGCCTTGGTTTCAAAACCATTGGCGGTCTAACACGATCAGCAACTCCTCCCAGCGTAAGGAATTAATTCATCACGGACCGCAATGTATTCCCGAATCTTGGACAGTCGCTCATCGACTGTTAGAGAGGTATTCGCACAGAATGCGATCACCTCGTTATCGAAATCTATGACCCTTTTGAGTGGGTTCACGAGATCGTCGATAGGTTGGCATACTGACCTTCTCCATATTGTGCAACCTCATTGGCAAGTGGAACGCTGTCCACCATCGTTTTAATGTACGACTATATAGGTTAATTCACAGTGTTGAATCAATCATTCTTCATCTTCACAGACCACAAGGATATCTAGGAGTACGCCATTGGTGTAATTCGTCCCGAACTGAGTGTCATAGCAGGCGCAGTTGAGAATAATAGACCCCAGCATCATGAAAATATTATTGGCTGCATCGTAAGCACCGTTGGCAGCGTCCGCCAGCGTGTCATCAACATCATCGGCAGAGAGCGCCTGGACGGCAGCCCTGGCGAATGCATTTTTCTCGGCAGCGGTCAGCGTATACTGGGGCTTGGATGCGACAAGCGTATTTCTCTCCGCAGAAGACAAATCCCGGACCGCTTGAAAGCACAGTCGCAGGGACGCTGAGTTGGCACTTTTCTGACGAAGTGTACTGAGAATGTTCTCGAGGGACGGAGAAGCCATGGTGTAAGGATAGCAACAGCAAACCTGATTCGAAGTGGATTCTGCGAATGGATGGGCGCTTAAATTCACAGTTCGAAGGCAACCATCGGGTTTTTCTACCCTTCAACTCCCGCAATCCCTACACGGAATGCATAAGAACGAGAGCAATATACGTAACTCTGGCTGAAAGAAAGCTCCCAGCCGAATCCCTCCCCAGCGACCAACTGCAGGTTCTCACGTCATGGGGTCGTCTTTTGCGTTTGATAGAACGTTTCCTGACGAACTGGTCCAAGAATGACCGGTGGCTGCTCACAAAAGTACCATGGATGAGTGAGATGCATTGCACCACATTAGTAGCCACCATTGATATTGCATTCTGGCTTTCCGGTGCGGAGTAACTGGTGGATTCCCCCAATTTGTTTCAGCTGAATGGCCCTGGTCAATCTCATCGACAGGGTCCAGGGAGAGTCGTAGACCGAGAACGATCGGAGTTGCCGAACTATCCCAGTTATATCTCCGCATCCATGGCTATAATCTTTAGATTCAGTGCTCCAACATGTGGGATTTGACCACTTGCATGATGTGTGCATTACAAGGCCCCGATGTCAATTTGTCGTCTCCGCGGATAATTACCCGGAAACAGACCTTATAAGACCAGGTTCAGATCCAACAGAATCAATCTATTGTCCAGGCATTCCTTCCCCAATCATTGATTCAGCTCTTCAATCTGCACAATGCCTCCCCTCCCAGCATACACCGCAGATGCCTCCCCTCCCTCGTATGACGAGGTCGCGCAGAAGCTCCAGGACCTCATTGGGGGTAATACGGATCCGGCCAAAGTGTTGGATATTGCCAATACACTCTCAACTGAAGAGATCAATACCCTTGCCGATGGGCTGGACACCCACTACCCCCTGCAGGACGACAAGCAAAAGGCCGATTTTACGGTCGGGGTTGGACAGACGCTCTCGTCGGAAGAAGGACAGGCCCGTCTGAAACTAGCAGGAAATGCTGCTTCCGAGGCCGTGAAGAAAATTGACAACATCTTCATACAGCTGCAGCTCAAGCTCGCCCAGATTGATCAGATCTATGAATCGGGGTTCCAGAAGACCTTGATTGGCATTCAGGACGTATGAACTCCCCGTCCTGATCTATTCTCCCTTGTATTAATCCCCGAAGACTTTCAAGGCGATCCTCCGGGATAGTCGGTATCTGGCGGTTGATATTGGCCAGCATGGAGAACGTGAGTCGTCTATCGTTTTCCTTCTCGTCTGAGGGGAAACTAAATGTATGGCAGAATTCGACAAGATAATCATCAAGTTCTGTGCGAATACCGACTATACTGTCGACGAGCGTAGAACTCGGATTGCGAAGTTTATCTCTGTACGCCACGATTCCCTCTCCCTGGCTCGGCACGCGATACACCTCTAATTATCATCACAGGATGCTCGGGAGTTCGAGAACAGCGCCAAGGACATCCAACAACGCTATTCGGATCTGACGGCCAGCTTCCAGGCTTTCATCAGCTCCTTCTCCGGTTGGGCCAAGGACAAGGAAGGTGAACTTACCACTCAAATTAAAGATTTGGAGAAGGAGTTAGAGGATCTCAACAAGACATTGAACGATATCAAGGCAGCACAGACGGCCCTTGGGTCCGTTGCGGGAGTTGTCATTCCCATCTCATCAATACTCATTGCTAGCCAAGTGTTCCCGGGGCTGAATGCGCTTATCCTTGTAAGTTGGAGTAGGTATTGGATATCGTCCGACAACTGACAGGGTCGTAGGTCGGGGGATTGATTGCAGCTGGTTTGGCCCTCTCAGCTGTGATTGGGCTGGCGATCGCTGCCTCGAGTATGTTTCTCTCCTGGCCCAGCGGTAGTGGAACCTCACTCATCACTCGTAGGACTACAAAATGAGATCGACGAAAAGACCGCGGAGAAGCGGAAGTTAGAGGAGCAGTTGGAACAGATCCGGAATGCACGAGAGGAACTTCAATATCTTGGTTTAACCTCGCTGCCGGAGTTCAAGTCCTGTGTGCAAGTTCTCTCAGAGTACTGGCAAACCACCAGCCGCGATGCGCAGTTGATCCAGACCTGGCTGGAGAAAGGAGCGGATTATGCTGTAAGCATGGACAGTCCGATTTATCGCCGCAATCTAACTGGTACAGGATCAACCGGAGTATATGAAGATGAACTTGGAGAAGGCCGTGAATACCTGTAAGTCTATGACCACTACACCATGGTATCCACTAACAATCGACAGATGCATCCATGTCTGTCTATCTTTATGAGTACGCGGCTGGAGTGCAAAGTTATGGTTATTGAGATTGGCAATCGGGTGTCTGAGTGGCCTGAACCAGCGAAACCTATGGACGCTGATTTCTTATGAAAGTCGATGTTCAGTGAAATATTCTTTGAGGATGCGGTAGAGCTACACCTATAGGCCTTTTCATACATCAGATACTGCAGAGGAATTGAGATGTAACAGAGGTCACATACTAGATAATGTTCGCCCCCTAATCCTAGTCAAAGCATAAGCGATTCCCGAGGTCTGGAGAGGATGCTTTGGCTCGACGACTCCTACTCTGCTAATCTCCTTCGGCCAAAGCCGAACCACCGATGTCAGTCTTGATACTAACGTCGCCACTCACGGCGTGATATCAAGCCCTTTACCTATATAAGAGCTGCAGGGTGATCACATTGCATGTGTTGTCATCGAAACTGTCTGTTACGATTGAAACATCAGGCCATCGATCGCAATTGACATCACTAGTGTGAACAAGTTGAATAACACGCAATAACGCCCGCCACTAATGTAGTCCGGAAGATATTTTCGCTTGCCCCTCATATATCGGCCAATTAACTCCAGAGGGCGCTCGGAGTGGGCTGGTAGGATTAACGAAGTTGTTGTTAGGGGATGTTAACGGTCAAGCCCTGGTGCCCTCGATCTAGAGATCGACCTCTCATCTTACCATCATTGCAAAGGCCACGCTGATGGGAATAGAGGGGCTATAGCATGACCCCGCACTATAGATTGGCGTAGAAACAAGGATCAAGCTTGTACTTTGTAGTATGATCAAAGCTTCAACTTTGTGGCGACGCTGCAGGGATCTTATGCACGTTTCGGTTCAGCTGAGGACACCTTGCCACGCCGATTCTTCAACGAATAGAGGTTGTTTGAGGATTGAGAACTCTCCTCGGTGATGTCCGACTCGTTGTGAGAAGAGTGTATTCCAGATGAGAGGAAAATCTCCCCCTGCTTTGAGGTTATTGCGCCCCGAGAGCGATAGGCAAACGCTGCCTTTCCACTCTCATCATCAAAGAAGTCCCAGATCAGTGGAGATCATCCTAACTTGAACATATCATTTCATTAAGTGAGGGGATCGACTCAATGCCAATCAAGCAGGATTGGATGAGGGGCTGTTACTGACCAGTATTAGGATTAGGGCTTCATCATGTTGTACTCTTGATTGATCCCACACTCTTATGTTAGGCCATAGGATATGCGGCCAACATTGTTCATCAATTGGCTCAATGACGTCCACAATGCTCTGGTGGGCTCATATCTTGCAGTATATAAAGCCATTCGCAAGCCCGTAGAAGTCAGATTATTCACAATCACAGCTCACTTTCTTCTTCAGTTCACGCATTCATATAAACCATGGCTCTTGCATACCCTGAAGGCGAATGCTTTTTCAAGCGTTCTGCCTTGAATTCGAGCGACAGTAACTTCTACCAAGCTGATCGCCCCGATCATTTCTATGGCCACTTCCTGCTTGAGTTCCTCTGGAACGTCCCAACTCATACAGGCAGCGAGGCGAAGACAACTCGTCGCCATCCACGCTCAACCTACAACCTCAATGACTTGAGCCAGTGGATGCCCCCGCCCATGATAGGAATGAAAACAGACGGTCCTTACATCGGAAACTGGTCCCAGTTGCCCTTCGTCTATGGCTCGCACTATTATAAAGGGCAGCAACGCCGTATGCAGCATAATCTCTGTACCAGTTCGGACCGTCTTCAGGCCCAGGTCAAGGGAGGTGCTATGGAGGTGAGTCCCTTATCTCCGGCGTAGGTCTTGAAGAGGATGGATGAGCTCACGGAGGACGTTCTAGTCTTGGTTTATGATCATGCCCATGCCGAAGAGGCAGGAAGGCTGAGTCTACATTGATGTTCGTATATCTGCCGCTGAATCTTGCGCTGCAATGCTGACTATTTCCCTTCTCTCGCAATCCAACAGCGTCTGGCCAATATCCGCGGGATCTATATCCCGGTAGCCCATCAGGCCTCTGAGGACCACCCTGAACTTTGTACCTTCGTGCATGTCAATTTTGCCGCCGCGGATACGGGAGTCAAGATGTTCCATCATTTAGGTAATAGCCCGATGAATCCAGCAACCGCCTGGAAGTGGGTCACACTGAAGAAGACCCTCGGCTTGCAGCACTGGAGTAACCTGACCGTTGGAATCAATATCAACGGCCTGGTTAATTTACTCTCCCTGCCGCGACAGCTGCGTGCCCAGAACGCGTTCACCTCGAAGAATATCATTATTATCGATGGACGCATGGTGAAAAGTCCCAAGGTTGAACGAAGCTACAATGACAGCACAGACTTTGACTGGGCCAAGGTTGCCTCCGCCAACTTTGGCCTTAGTATTCAATGGAAACCTGCCCCGGAGAAGAAGGACTGGTTGGAGAACTTCGTCAAGAACTCTTTAACCATTGCGGTTGGATTTATTCCCGGTATTGGGCCGCTCGCAGCGATTGCATTCCCGTTGGTCTGGACCGCTATTGCCGACCCGGATTCATTCATCGACACCTGGCGAAACCTCTGTCCGGGTGTGGACCTCCAGCTGAAGCTGTTGGAAGCTATCAAGGACAGTGCCAAACAGACCCGCGAGTATCTTCCAGACGGTTGGGAGAAGACTGCCCTGGGCCCGAAGTTCCTTTCCGGTCCCCATTCCGCTCCCGTGCGGATGGCTGCTATGATCGCGGGTCCTGGTCAGAAGGAGGGAGATCTGGACCTGGACTCTGAGGCCCTCATTGTCAACGAGCTCAAGGCCCTCTCGGGCGAGTCCATGGATGCACTGACTAAGGCGTTGGACTCTGGGAGATCCGAGGATCAGATTGTGATCATCGAGGCTGACACGAAGGATGCCGCGAAGGGTGAACTTGGGGACGATGATCACCGCCTTGATGATGAAGTCGATGCAGAGGGCGTTGCCGATCAGGTCACCCTGAATGAAGTCGGGCCTGACATGAACTTCCGACTGACTGAGCAGGTCCTCAAGGACACGGCCAAGCCAGAGGATGAAAGTGAATGGAATAAGCTCTTGGATAATGCAGTTCAAGTGGCTAAGGACATCGCGTCTAAGCTTCCCATTGTCTCTGATCTGGGAGACCCTGCATCCTCCGATAGCAGCAAACAGGATCAGCCCGCTGATGACCCCACTGTGAGTGATGGACCCGTCAATGACTTCAACTGGATGGATGAGTACTTCAACGCTCTTTTCGCGGGAACTCTTCAACTCGAAGGACAAACTTGACATAGGATAGAAAATGTAGCATTGCACGGCTCGGAGGGATATCGCCTGCAACAATCAGTTTGACATCGAGATTAAAATATCACAAAATTGTGTATTCAAGAAATTATCTTCTCATCCTTTAGCTCACTATACTTCAATGAAGATAGTTCTTCAAGTTGTTAGCCCCTCTTAACAATTTAGTAGCGATGATCCCAAGTCCGAATGATTCCATGGGAAAATAATCATCATGGTATTAATACTTTAGTAGATATATGTAACGGAAAATATAGAGGGGTAAGTTGATTTGATGTACCTCCTTAAACAGGGTTTAAAGGCGGATTGCCTTACTGATTCTGAGAGAATATACCTGCTTCTAACATTGGAAGATATCTTACATATTGGAAACACGTTTCGAGGGGAAAGGTTGAGCAAGTAGTGCACGAATCCATGGAAAAGCGACCGACGCGCAGATGTTGTGTGATAATCAACACGAGACTCATTGATAAGAAGCAAGTGGTGCTGAACTGTCAGCGTTAGCTATATTTTTTAAATCCACAAACCTTTGCTAAAATTGCTCCCATAGCTCAGTTGGTCTAGAGCATCAAGCTTATATAATCACCGCACGAAGTGCAGGTTATATATGCCTCTTGGAGGTCGACGGTTCGATCCCGCCTGGGAGCATCTTTTTTTTGCCATTTTTTCTCCATCAAATTACCAGAGAAATCCCGTAGACTTTATGTACTGTACATATGTGGTACTTAATCTTGGACTGAGATTAGAATCAACTAAAGGTAGTACATCAATCCCAGACCAGCGAGTAGTACTAGTCGATGAGCTCGGTCTCCGATAAATTGTAGTAGTACTCTAACTTCAAGTTGAAGTAGGACGATGGTATGCGAGTGTGGGCTACACGGTGGAACAGCAGGCTGACTCGAGTACTGGCACAACTAAGGTTCAATATATTTTGCATTCCGTATATATCATTTATCTATCGTGGCTCTAGATTTTCGCCAACCGCGACGCAAAACACAACTTCAACAAGAAGTTACTACTAGTATTCCGCACCATTTTCATCACTGCTCGAACCATCCTGGCCCTGGCCACCCTTTTTAAGATCGGAAATTCCATACATAGTGATAAATCCCATTCCCAGAAAAGCACTCACAACCGAAAATACCATCGCGACGATCCCCTTCGCCGTAAACCCCGCTGGCAACCACGGCAGCTGTTCATTCTGGCCGGTAAGATCAAGAAAATCTGCCGTATTACCCGCGGCATTCCCCTCATGCGCAACACCGGCCGCCGCACAGATATCGTAATGCTGTTGCGGGATCTTGACGCGCTCTTGAATCAGTGTGGGCGCTTCAATGAAGGTCATCGCCAGCCCCTGCGTTAAATGCCAGTCAATGTGGCAATGGAAGAGCCATACACCGGGGTTGTCGGCCTTGAAGCGGATGACAAAATAGCCCTGTGGGGGTACCACGAAGGTATCTCGGCGTGCGGGGTAGTCCGGCAAGGTCGAGGCGTTGGAGGCGTCGTAGGCGACTGGGTCGCCAGTGGCGTGGTCGTAGAACGTCGGTCCGTAGCTGGGATACCGCTCGACGAGCTGGAAGACGTGTCCGTGAAGATGGAATGGATGCGAACCTGTGTCGGCGTTGTTGAGGACGATTTCGACGATTTCGTTTTCCTCGAGTATCACGGGGTGCGTGTATTCGCCGTAGATGGTGGAATTAGACGCGAGCGAGCCGGAGGACATGACGCTGTACAAGGTCGGCACTTTGGGTCTCACGTACGAGATGTCGTTGAGGAAGGAGTAGCCGGCGCCATCGTTAAGGTTGTCCATCGTGACGGTGAATTCTAGCTTGTGGTCGGGGTTGGTGTAGAGAGGGAGTTTATCATGGGGAACCAGGGTGATGTCGTCGAAGGGGTTGAGGTCGGAGCATACATCCACGGTCATCACAGCTTCCGGATGTGCTGCGTCGTGGTTATATTCGAGCCAGTTGGTCTGATTCAGTTGAAGATCGGGGGAAATCAAATCGAGAAGCACCGAGTCCGCCACAGTAACTATCGGATAATTTTTGTCGGTGGAGTTTTTCATGGTTACCAGGATGGAATAACGCTGGGCGGCGGAGATGTAGAGAATATCTGCCTCGGCGGGCTCGGTATAGATTCCATCGATCTCGACGATGCGAAATGTATGATCCTCTATGTAAAAATATTGAGCGACGAAGGCACCAATATTGATGAGACGAAGTAGATATGTCTTGCCAGGTTCGACGGGGATATTCAGACCCGTGGTGTCGTTAAAGAGGAAGGAGTTTGGGACTGGTTCAGCGCCAGTAGGATTAGCCAGCGTGATGAAGTGGGGCTCAATGTCCTCCATCAGATCATGATACCAGTCACTTATGGTAATGACGTGCTCCTCATCGTACATATCATTAAAGTAGGCATCTTTATCGTGCACAATCAAGGCCTGTCGATAGCCATCTGGGTAGCAGTTATCGGTGTGGCAGTGGTACCAGTAAGTGCCGTTTTGATTGACCATGAAGTCATACGTGATTGATTGCCCTGGAGCGACCGGGCATTGAGTGACCATAGATGGACCATCCATATCAGTCGTGTTGAAATGGTACATTCCATGAAAATGAATTGACGTGCTCTTGTCCCCTAGGCCATTGTACATGTTCACCACCAGACGGTCTCCCTTTTCCACCTCAATCACTGGCAAGGGCCATTGGCCGTTGATACCAACGACCTTTCGCTCATAAAGTCCATCTGGGTTTGCATTAACCCAGGTCACATTGAAATCATAAGTGACCGTCTTCGCTTGGCACTGAAGAGCGAAGACCACAGCAGCCCCAAGCCAGATAAACAGGCGATTTAGGAAGGGCATCTTGTTTTCGGGTATCTCTGGTTATGAGAAAGAAGAAGGGCGCCTACGAGGCATTTATCAGGAAAGAAGGAGAGGCAAAAACATGACCTTGGCATTGTTCTGCCAACAGCGTGAGGTGAGCTACTGAGGTCCGGTAACCAGGCTTCCCGAAAATGAAAATCGATTCATCCCACTTATCAATCACAGGGGCCCACTAAGACTAGTATCATGTTTGTATGACACTAGTAATATAACCAAGTGGAGACTTATCAAATTTAATATAATCTGATCCGGACTGGCGTGTCGTTGAAATCTTTCCCAGTGACCACACAGTACGGAATACGGAGTATGTACGGAGTATTGCATAATTTGTTCAATGAAGGTATTTTATGTTATTCTAGTCTAGGGACACTTTTTAATTCCACATAAACCCTTCCCCTCCTCACCGGTTACGTGGCAGGATCTGTTCAAAATACGAGTAACTGGTAAGACAAGTGAGACCTCTCTATCCTACGGCAAATAGAAAGCCCTAGGCCTCCGCGACCTTCACAGAGGTTGGGCTAACCCCCTTCTCCTTTGCCCCGCTAATTTCCAACACCCCTGGTTGTTCGTTGGGAAGCACATCGTCCTCAACTGGCCTGCGGAGGATTTTTGCTTTCACCCGGGACTTGAACGCCCCATAACGAGCGAGAAGCGGGTCAATCACTGGGATCGCACCCTTTCGTTCCCGATATATCATCGCAGAGTAGCCGAGTATCACGCAAAGCCAGAACAAATTGTAGCCAATGACCGAACCAAGGGTGGCAGAATTAGTCCATCCCAATAAAGCATTGAAAATACCCCAGCCACCACCACCACCGATCTCAGGGTTACAGCAGTTAACATGCCACACGCTTTGCCTGATATCGTAGGATCCAGGACCAGACCCCGTCTCGGAGGCATCACCACCAACTATCTTACCCCAGGCATGGTTCTGGAAATACCACACCCCGCGAGAGAAAAGACCCGCGGCCACCAGATAGAGAAAGCAGGTAGAAATAATCAAGAAGATTTGCATAGACGTTTCGCTGCCACCCCTACAACCCGTCACGATGCGTTAGTATTGTTCACTCATCGATCACGTCGTCGGGATGGGAGGGGGGATCCGTACCGGAATATCAGATAACCCACTAAGCACCCAGCTAAGAGACCACAAAAGACTGCCAGCGGGAATGATGTGGCGGGGAGACCTAAACCGACGCCTCCGACGTAGACGACCGCTTCCAGTCCCTCTCGAAGAACCGTGATAAAGGGAAGAATGAACATGACATATTTCTCAAACCATCTCTTGATCCGGCCCTGTCGAGGGGTGTCCGCGGTATTGCGATGTTGAAGGGCTTTGGTCAACTTCAGCCGCCACTTCTCCTGTAGTTTAGATACGCGGAGGAGAGCGGCACCCATGATGGCAATGATGAGCGAAGCCAATATACCCAGCACACCTTCCCAGATATCTTCTGTCGCGGAGAACGTGTTGGTGCCGAGGCCGTAAAACGCGCCAATCATGCCGGCGCCAACGCAAAGACAGATAAAGAGGCCTAGCGCACATCCTATCCACACCTTTACCGGAAAGATACATCATCAGTGCTACATTCGTGTGACTTCGATAGTGTAATTGAAGACAGTCTTACCTGTTTCACTAGTCGTTTATAAGTTTCGCGCTCCTCACTGCCACCGAGGGTCTGCTTCAAGAACGCCAATAAGACGGACACCACGATACTGGTTTCGAGACATTCTCGAAAGCAGATAAAGAAGACTAGTTTTGTGTTTGTGTTAGCAAACAACTAGACAGTGCCAAGTGTTCCATGCTTCGGAGGGGGCTCTTGTTTACCAGTGACTGCGAAGACTGGATTTTCGCCCATTGCGGAGACCAGCAATACAGCGAGTGGCACGTGACAAGTCTTATCAGATCATAGGACAAAAAAAAAAAGAGCGAAAAGACTTGGCCGAAGTGGAAATCCTTGGAATGATAAATGGCCTCAAGCCCACTCTCGATTCATGGTCGGAGACAGTCTTATCTTACCGTACGGTGTACGCACAATGTTTTTCGGTCAATCTGCCCCGTTGATGGATATTACTAGCCAATTCGGTGGATAACCTGTTACCGTACTCCGTATCAGATCCGCTTTCGCGATAATCAGACCCAATCCAGCCACTTATCAGCTGCTCATAGCTCACGTGGTGGTCGGAGTGGTCGGCTTCTGAAAATGGAACCACTCGGAGTCTCGGCTATATTCAAGCTTTTACGCTCGTTAAGATAAACTGCCCATCTGATTAGATATACCATAGGCATTTTTTCGGTAGGGCTTTTAGGGTTTGACAATCTGGCAATTTCTATCTGGATGTTCGTCTTTTTATCCTTCGTCGCTTTGATATTGTTGATCCATTGATCCAAGTTGCTTAGAACATGGTACTCACGTGGCATGTAGTCCACATCATCCAATCCGTCCTGTGGCTCTGTTTTGGTAAGTAACTGGACACCGCACTAGCCGTAAAGGAGCCCGAGGGGGTTTAGACCGTGTGGACAATAATACTGATACATCATGCCCAATCAACGAAAAATCGTGAATGTTGATTTTGAGAGAAATGGTAAAAAAATATCAATATATACTCCGTTTTCAGAGTGTAAATATATTAAGATGGAAAGTCAATGGATTGTCAGAGGACAACTCGCCTGGTATTGTTTACTCCGTACGGAGTACTGAAAAACACCTTGGGATGCGCCATTTTCCCACCCCGTAAAACAGCTGTAATAGACTTGAAACCCCACCAAAGAAATTTTCACCCCAAGAAAGCTAACGGGAAGGTTGACCGTCAGATTCCCATCAGATAAAAAAAATCTCTACGGAAGTACTCCGTGCGGGGCACGACGCACAACCGACAATTCCTTCCGTAAGCAATAAGCGTGGATGTTCACGGTTCGATCCCGGTTCGGAGCAGCCTTTTTTGCAGCCTTTTCCTTTGTATGTTCTATATCCAGGATCCTATTGAAGTTGGCTTGGGGCTGGTCGAGGTCCATCCGTGAGATTGCTGGAAAGACCGTTGTTTTATTGCAACTGCAGGTGATTCTATTCACCATGTACGGAGTACGGAGTAGATACTCCGTATATACAGCAAATTTGGACTAGTCACTAGGTTTTGCCCAGAAGAGGGAGATTTTCATGAGTCGTTACTTCCTTGGTTGACGCGAAGTTCGACCCACATAAATCGGACGTGCAGGTTCCCTCTCCTGGAATTACCCTTCTAGAGGATGGAGCCCAAGAAGGCAGTCTTATAAAGCGAACACTACTCGGCAAGAAAAGTCCGATGACGGCATCCTTAGTGTCTGTGACTGTGGCGGAAGACCCTGGGTACAAGATACAGCATTAGAAGTCTTTACCGTAATCAGGGAAAGGAGATACATGAGATGTATCCACAAGTATTCCGTACTGCCATGATCAAGGAAAGATAGAGGGACACGAGGAGCTCAATACCATGGCCAATCGGTAGAAACGATAGGGCTGAGGCAGCGTTTACTGAACGACCCTTGACGACTCGGACGTAGCTTACGATTGGGACAATCTGCTCGTGACCAACATCCGGATCGAGTCAAAGCTCCACCACGAGGCATACAAATTTCACTTCGCATGACAGAGAAACCAAGCAGCGAGCCAGAGGACGCACCAGGTGGCATCTGTAAACCGGTAGGTACAGGTAGGACCCACAGTTATTTCCCAGCCTTCGAAGCCAGGGATTTGGTGCGGGACTGTGCTTCACCAATGACGATATGATAACTCCCCAGTCAAGCCCCTTCGGCACCTCTGCACTACTGACCTGACAAGACGATGAAACTGCCAGTTCAAATTCGACGGGAGCAGGCCTCTATCCTGCTTGTGACAAGTCCCCTTTGAGATGCAATTGGGTGGCTCCTATGAAAATGGGAGAGTACACCAGATGCTCGCACACTGAAGATGGCCCTTAACAAGGATACTAGCTTATCAGATATAACCGAGAGCAGCCGAGTAGGCATTAGAGGAATTAGGACCAAACCACCAAAAGACACAACAACTGCTTTCCACCGGCCTTCTTTCTTGCATAATATTTGACCCATTCAAGTTCTCTGGTGTTGCATCTGAATCTGGGAGCGCCACTTATGATACTTCTTGTGTAGTACTTGTCACAACTCTAATGCTCTTTCAAAGCCATCGCCACTAGGGAATGACGGCTAGTCCAAAGATATTTGTCTCATTGACAGCAGGCGAGGAAGTTGAACATTCCACTGTTCATATTAATGATCCAAATGGTTACGCTACACCGATAAAACATTCATTAAGTATACCGTATACCATGTATCTTCACCACCAATATACTAATATTGGTAATAAACAGGGCAAACTATTGAGAATAAGGTAAATACATATATCAGTGAGCAAAGCTAGGGGTGAATGATATGGTCACCAGTTATGAATTCTATATTCGATATTCCAATCCACTGTGCAACACTTTGTCCATTTTTATAGTTTCAATACCATAAGAACTCTCCCAGCCTGAGGGCCAACAGACTTGAAAAACTACCCTTAAGCTAAAATATGCCAACATGGAAATATCACCATGTCTCCTAAACCCGAACACGTCCTGGGGAGGGCCGGAGATCGGAACGGTCTGCCACCCCTCAGCCATTATTCCATCACATCAGACAAGATATCCTGACTACCAATGGTCCCTGTGACCGCGAGTGCGCATCTGTTGCACCTGAAGTTGGCTACCAGGTAGCAACAGCCGATTTCTTGACTCCTCAGGTGAGGCAAGCTCTGTCCGACTCTCATACAATCCAGTCACGCTAACTCTATTGGTGACAATGGCCAATATCTCCCGGAAATCTTTTCTATCTGGGGCTGTTGACAGCTTATATGCTGGTACCACAGTCAAGGTTTAGACCAAGAAGTCAGCTGGCATGTTGGTCGAGTGGTTTTGAGAGGTTATGCGCCCGGAATAGCCCACCAGATCGACGCCGGAAGGCTGGCTCTACGTCTGTCGAGCTGGCTCGGGAGGAGCAACCACCGCAGGGCTAGATGTGGAAGACGATGCTGAGAAGGCCACGAATAGGTGTAGGGAGGTCTCCTACACCAGGAATCATACAGGTGGAACTAGATGGTTAGGCAGAAGGAGGCTATTTGTGGACGATTAGCATGAGTTAGCCGTGGGGCTGTTCTTCGCCCCTTTATAGTTCAGTCGGTTAATTCCCGCATTATCGAAATGTATGGCTTCTGTCCTAGCGAGATTCTATTAGGATATGAACCACACCTTCCTTTCCCGCAGACCTCAACCCCGATTGAGGAACAGGTTGCATCTATCATCAACCAATCCATTAAACAGTTGAATAATGATATCGTAACCAGTCGCAATCCAATGAGTGAACAGGTCGAACATATTGTCGAACCAGAGAGGCGCTGAGAAGGCATTATCATCAACAATCATGCTCAGTGCAAGATGACACCACCACTGCCATTAACATAGGTGACTTGATCTTGTTGCAAGGACTCGATAAAGAATAGTTTAGTTCGAATAGCTTCATTTTGTTGGAGGTCATTCTGGGTATAACCAGAACGAATTTCTCGAGGGAATACCGTGACTAGAGCGAAAGTCCCGTGAGGTCAGTGACTGCGCCTTCCTAAGCAGGAATAGCGCCCCTGTATATTAAAACGTCCTTCCTGACCTCACTTTTGACCTCAACGATTAGTATTCTATGGAGTAAACCCATGGCACCCCATCATCCCCTCTCTGTCTAGTATAGCCTAATTTCATCAATCTTTCATCAAGTCTATATCTCCTTTACCAACACTCCCAACGAGTATGTCAAATATCAATCCACGCGACCAAAATCCCAGCTGGTTTCTAGTCTGCCTTGACTGGATCATCGCATCCTAACAAAAATCAATAGAGTTCAACAAGTTCCCAGCGCCATGGCGGAATGCGCAAGAACATACTAAAAATCTTCCATTCGAGAGCGAAGATGTTCATGGTTAGCTGAGCACATCTGATGCTGCCTTCCACTATCGTCTTATGTGGACTCCTACAATTTCCGCTGCGGGGTTTAGACCTAACATCTGAGCCCGTACCACTGCAAGTCTTGCAAGTTGGGCAGGAGTGCTTGGGAAGGAACGCAAACAATGTGTGTGCATAGGGCAGATTGGAAGACAACCAACGGGTATTACGTTATGACGATTACTTGAATCCTCATTTAGTGCAGCAAGGGTAGATTGATCTGTATGGCTTGATACTTTCTCAGCCATCGCTTCCTTCCTCTGGTTGTGAATTGGGATATATCCCCTCATGTGCGGTTAGGCATTAGTCTCTGTATTCGACGGGTTTAGTATGGGGGCATCGGCCTTGGACTACGGTTGGGTGATGGGATTACGAAAATATGTGTCAAGCATCTCTAGGGAAGATCACCAGGTCGAACCCTTGCTACTCACATGGTTGGAGTATACAAACCTCGTGTATTTAGGCGATATATTTTCGTGGCTAATGAAGTCGCAGATATCTGAGGCGGTAGGGCGAGTTTGGAGGGGGGGATAGCCTGATGCCTTCTGCAAGGGGATGCAAGAAGAAGGAAGTGAGATCATGAATCCGTGTCGTTGGGGTCGATTTGCACATCTTCTCACTGTGCTCCAAGTCAGATATAGGGAAATCCGAAAGGCCCAATGAGTTCGGTGCCCTGACATAGAGCGTGCAGGGATTCATTTATTTTTATAGTCTTTCTGTTCGCCAACTGGAGATCATCCTCGAGCTAGTTCGAATATCATTACTGCATCTGTGATCGCCACGCGGGGTATATTCGCTGACCTCGTATCGCGGACTGAAAAGAACTCAAGTTCCACTTGCCCGTCCGGGAAATGGACGGAGATGCTCCCGTCCCCGTTCGGAGGATTTAAAGCTGGTCGGTTAATTCCCACGTTATTGCAACTTATCTCCTCATCAGTTTGTGAATTCACTGCAGATCATGCTCTTCCGTGACTGATGAGGGATGGAGCTCTACAACGTGGAGTCGAGTGAGATCGCCGAGTGTCGCAGGGTCCATCACTGAAGTGGAGCGAGAGGGGTTGTATCAATCAGACAATCCGGGAGAATTAGAAAAAATAGCCCCTCAATCGGGACTCCACTATGGTATAGAGGGGTAGACTAGGAGTTTGGATCGACATATTCTCTTGCAGTATCATAGTATGTCAGTTGCATTTTTGGTCGAGTGGGAGTTCTGGACAGGATGTCGCATTGTGCTTGACTTGCTCTTAAATACCACCTCCAGCACTTCCATTCGGAATTCATCCACGGAGAGCCTGCCTTCACAAGCAAGCATTCAGGTATCTACAAGTCGCCGTTATGATTACTACTGGTTTCCTAATCACGGCCCTAGGCCAGGCGGCGGCAGTTGCCGCATCTCTCCAAATCGTCAGCACGCACCCGTGGAATAATCGGATTCTCATGCTAATGTGGACATTTAGGTCCCTGGCGCTACATGGACAGCGGCCGGGATTAACCAGCATGTTCAAGCGCACGGCGGAGGTATGGTGAATGAAAAAGATGTTGGACTCTCCTGGGGTCTGTGTTAATGGGACTAGGAATCATTGAAGTCGATTCGACGTACTACTGGGTCGGCGAAAACAAGCTAGATGGAGGTGCCTTTCAGTCCGTGAATTGCTATTCCAGCAAGGTAAGTGTCGAAGATCCTGCATTCGGAAAGGATACATATGTCGTCTAACGATATACGCGACAGAACCTGGTGGAGTGGACTTATGTCGGAGAGCTCCTCTCTCGTCAGAGCAGTGGAGACCTAGGCCCCGGCCGTATCGTCGAGCGACCGAAGGTCATCTACAATGATGCTACATCCAAGTATGTGTTGTGGATGCATATCGATAGCAGCAACTATGGCGAGGCAAAGACCGGCGTTGCGACGTCGTCGAGCGTTTGTGGCTCGTATGAGTATTTGTAAGAACCCACCGGGAGCAACTTAACGTAAGTCCACGGCTGATAGATGGAATCTAGGGATTCATTCCAGCCTCTGGGCCAGCAATCGCGCGATATGGGTCTCTTCAAAGATGATGATGGGACAGGATATCTTCTGAGTGAGGATGTGAGTTGCCAAAACAGGGTTCTATAAGTGAATCTGGGCTAATAGATCCAGCGTGCCAATGGAATCAGAATCGACAAACTGACGGACGACTATACGAACGTCACCGGACCCGTCCACCTGTTCCCAACCCATATCGAGGCCCCTGCCATGTACAAGCAGGATGGGGTGTATTTTCTATTTGGTTCTCAGCTAACAGGTCTTGTTTCCCCATCTGCTCATCCTGATGTGACATTCGTCGCTGACTACCAGTCTAGGATGGTGTATGTGATCCTATGAGTTGCAAGAGAAAAGCAGCATTCTTGTTTCCAGTGATTCTAACAGGAGAAACAGCGAACAATGACAACAAATATGTTACCGCGACCAATCTGAGCGGCCCGTGGACTGATTGGCAAGACTTCGCGCCGGCTGGGACGCACACGTTTGAGTCCCAAACGAATTTTGTGCTGAGGGTTGGCGATAACGTGGTGTAAGGGGGTGATAACCCATGCAAGATACCATTCTGCTTTTCTGACATCGTCAGGTACATGGGCGACCGCTGGGATGCTTCAAACCTCATGAGATCGACCTATATTTGGCTTCCGTTGACAATTGAGGGAACGAATGCGACCCTGGTAAGTTAGCATCCACCATCCCAAGGTCCGTCTGCATGAGTCCTTGCATATCACTGATCCTGCCTTGGAAAGCACAATGAAGCAGCCTGGGTCCTTCCGCTTCAAGGCCCTTGGTCCTCCGCCGGCGCTGCAACCACCTACGAGGCCGCATCGTCCGACAACGTGCTCTCTAACGGCTCCAAGGTCATTCCCTGCAGTGGCTGTTCAGAGGGCAAGTCTGTCGGATGGATCGGTGGCTCCAATGATGGAATGCTGGAGATCAACAATGTGACCAGCCAGGCGTCAACCCCTACCACTATCCGTGTCCTATATGAAAATGGAGATAGCTCCCAGCGTTATGCGAATGTCACCGTCAACGGCGAAGTACATGTCCTCGCGTTTCTCCCTTCCGGGAGTGGAAATACGCCTTTCACCTCGACCCTTCATGTTGCACCAGAGCAGGGCGACTCGAATACCATCAGTTTCAGTTCTTATGATGACAGCTGGGGTAAGCATCTTCTTTCCCGGTGGGGTCTTGAATGACTAGCTGACCGAAACTTTAAGGTCCGGACCTCGATCAGTTGATAGTTCCAAAGGAGTAGAAGGTCTACTAGGCTTGAATGGTTCAGGCAGTTTATTGAGGCTGCTGAGGTAAAACGGGTGACGCGGAGCATATCATCTCCATAGCGACGATTCGTATGCAAGAGAAATCTAGTACTTGGTAGCAGCTGCTTTCTGTGATTTCTATCCTAGAATTATGCAGATTACATTCTGATGAAAATCTAGCTGAGTCCAACCATGACGCCGTTTTCATTCTCGAGTGTCATACTAATCCTTTCTCTCCATGGGTGAGTATTATAATTGATGACGGTCGAGAAGGTCTGGAAAATGCGAGCCACTACGTACGTGAGCACTACCATGGCATAATGCTCTGCACAAAGCTGGGTTAGCACACTGCACGCCTCACAGGAATATTTGAAAGGAACTTACGACCAGGACAAACGCGAGGGCCCTTGTTGAACGGGATAAAGCCTGCCATATCGCCGCTCAGGTGTTCCCACCGTTCTGGAATGAAGTTCTCTGGATTTTCCCCGAAGTCTCTGCCCAGACGATGCCTGGCCCAGGTCGAGAAGACCACTGTATCTCCCTTTCGGACAAGAACAGGCAAGCTGGCATCAGATCCACCCCCTCGTGGCAACGTAGCCGTCTTGTTCGCTACCCTTGCGTTGAATGCAGCGGGTGGATAAAGTCTCAGTGCTTCGCGACTGGCATGTGAGCTGGCAATCCAGGCGACAATGTTGATCCTGACCCTCACCTTCGTGGAGCACACACCGAACGTATTGTAAGCGGCCCAGCTGTGCAAATTTCGGGGGCGTCAGCCCAATGCTCTCGAGGATGCTCGCTCGCAACTTGTGGACCACGCGTGGGTTCTGGGAAAGGGAGAAGAGAAGCCCCGACAGTGTGGTGCCCATGCTGTCGTTGGCAAGTAGGATGCTTAGGGACTGGTCGGTCAGCTGAGATGCATCGTCAATCTTCGTGCTGAGTCCGCGCATGAACGCATACCCTTTTGCGGACTGCTCGTTTGTCCCCTGCATCCCACAGTTGTTGGCCTGCTTTTCCGCTGCCCGGATGGCACGGTCCATGACATGTTGTCGCGCCCTCATGCATGAATCTCGAAAACTTTGCCTGGGATAGAGGTGTCGAAGGGGTCCTCGGAAGCCGTCGTTTGCTATTCTATCTTTGACGAGAAGCAGATCCTTGACAAAGCGCTTGTTTGCCGGTGATTGAGTAAAGCTGAGCGCATCAACACACTCTCCTAGAGTGAACGAGCTCTGAATATCTAACGAGAGACTGAAAATACACGGCTGGATATCAAATGCTTTGCCATTGTGAGGCACACGCTGACGGAATGCTTGGAAGTGGCGTTCGCACAACCGCAGATCGATGATTTTGGGGAGGCTCGAAAGCTGGTTCCGCAACTGCTCTCGGGCTTTCCTCCAGTCTGGACCGTCGACGGTAAAGATACCGTGTGGTGTGATGGGTGCAAAGAGAGGTTTGCGCAAAGGGGAACTGTCGTAGTCGGCGAAGCCTTTGGAGAAAAGGTGTTTGATATTCTCGGCATTGCAGGTGAAAATCAGCCGGTAGCCAAGGACATTGGAGACATACGTTTCGCCGTATTTTCTGAACAATGTGTTGGTGTACAGAAGGGATGTTCTTCGTCTGAAATGGGCACCCAGTTCGATGGCTTTGGCAATGCCAAACAGGTCATATTGAAAATCACTTTCGCTGGGTGGGCTCTCACAACCGTGCTGACGGGAGAGTTCGCGCAGTTGTCGGCCTTGTTGTAGTCTTCGCACAAGGAAGAAGATGCCAGCACCGACAAGCGCAAGAATGGAGGTCTTGATGAGACTCGGCAGCTCCGGTATCATGAGAGACACTAGTGTGATCATGGCGGTCCTTGTGATATATGATAGAGAGGATAGAATTCTGATTTCAAATCTCGTACACCAAGTGTCCCAGGGTTGAGTGAGGGAACAGACCCATGGATACTCATTCGGGTTTGCATTTGTTGTATCTCTTGAATTCTACCTGATCATCGGAAGAGAATGTCGTCCCTCTCTGGGATTGCAATGTTCAGCTTGGCCCGTCACAGAATCTGATGATTGAGAAATAATTTGCCGCGTACGGGGAGATCTGACAAAGATCTTCCCTCTGAGAGTATATCGCGCAGTGATTCATGCATGGGACCACTCTTTGGTTCCACACTGGATACAATATTGCGGGAGCATCTTCCCAGGATTGGCTGTCAATGCAAAAGATATACGGATGCAATGTGACGAGGCACAGTTCCAACAACTCAAGTTACACTGGTATAAGAACGGCAGGACCGTCAGACTTGTTTATGACCGACTTGCATTGTGCACTGGAATTCCACGATTGCTTCATTTCCTTTGCCACTGGGGCCACTGCCGTACCATCCTCAACATCATGGCGCTCATCAACAGCACCCAAATGCCTGCAGATGAACCAGAGATGGAGAAGGGCCATGCTGAGCATTCGCTCACCGCAGAGAGAGAGAATCTAATGGAGGAGGTAGCGCATACACTCACGCTGGCGAGTGACTATGCCCTGGGATCTGTTCACTCTGATGGCCACTGGTGTGGGGAGCTCAAATCGAACACCACCATCACAGCCGAATATATCTTTCTCCGACAAGCACTGGGACTGGATCTGAAAACAGATAATGCAGCTTATTGTCGCTTCCTTCTCTCTGAACAGAACCCAGATGGCTCTTGGGGCGTGGCACCGGAGCATCCTGGCGATGTCTCTACCACGACAGAGACCTACCTTGCCTTGAAGATATTGGGAGTGAAGAAGAATCTCCCGGCCATGCAACGGGCCCGAACCTTTGTCCTCAAAACCGGTGGTGTGGCGGCGGTTCGGGTCTTTACTCGCATTTTCCTGGCAACCTTCGGCTTGTTTCCATGGGATGCTGTGCCCCAACTCCCTGTGGAACTGATCCTCTTACCTTCGGCGTCTCCTATCAACATCTACAAGTTCGCATCGTGGGCCCGCGGCACCATTGCTCCTCTGCTGATTATCTGCCACCACCAGCCTGTTTACGCACTCCCGAACGGAACCTCCGCGGAAAACAATTACTTGGATGAATTATGGCACGATCCCAAAAAGAAAGATGTACCGTACGGGCCCTCTCTGGGGGCGCTACTGGGCCAAAGAGATGTCACCGGCTTTGCATTCAGCGTCGTGGACAAGATCCTGTTTCAACTCAACGGACTTCGCTCCATTCCTTTTCTCCGTCGCTACGCCCGACAGCAGTGCATCCAATGGATCCAAGATCGGCAGGAGACAACGGGAGACTGGGCCGGAATTTTCCCGCCAATGCATGGCAGTGTGTATGCGTTGATGCTGGAAGGATACAAGCTGGACGACCAACCCGTGCGCCTCGCGATACAAGCCCTAGAGAACTTTGCGTGGGAGGATGAGAGAGGCAAACGGGTCCAAGCCTGTGTTTCCCCGGTGTGGGATACGGCTCTGATGTCCATTGGGCTCTGCGATGCCATGGCCACCGTTCGGCCAACACTGGATCGAGCGATCGCATGGATCAAAGATCACCAGTTGCTAGAGCCCCACGGTGACTGGCGTGTATACCGTCCGCAGCTCGTCCCCGGTGGGTTCAGTTTTGAATACACCAATACATGGTATCCAGATGTGGACGATACGGCTGCGGTGGTTCTCGCTCAGGTCAAACATGATCCGGAGTCTATCACTTCCGATTCCGTCATGAAAGCAGCGCAATGGATCGTCGGCATGCAGAATCCCGACGGAGGATGGGCAGCCTTCGATGTGGAGAATGACAGGCTTTTTCTGAACAAGATTCCGTTCAGTGATATGGACAGTCTGTGTGATACATCCTGTGCCGATATCACGGGCCGTATCCTCGAAGCGTTCGGATTGATGATGCAGCGTACCCGTTTCCACCCCATGCTGAGCGACGCATGCCAGAGGGGAATCAAGTACCTGGCGTCCGTTCAAGAACCGAACGGCTCCTGGTTCGGACGATGGGGATGCAACTACATCTACGGCACGAGTCATGCACTGTGTGGTTTGGCGTATTTTCATGAAGCCGACCCGCTGGTACGACCAGCCCTGCGGTGGCTCATCGCAAAGCAGAATTCCGATGGCGGCTGGGGGGAGTCCGTCCTTTCGTACAAGGATCCCAATGCTCCGTCGGCCAGATCGACCGCGTCGCAAACAGCATGGGCGCTGATGGGACTGCTCGCGCATCTTCCTCCCACCGATTCCGCTATCGAACGCGGCATCCAATATCTGGTCTCGTCACAGGCGCCAGAGAATGGCATGGGATATTCCTGGCCCGAACCGCGGTACACTGGCACTGGGTTTCCAAATCATTTCTACCTGGGTTACGATTACTACCGGCACTATTTTCCGATGATGGCCCTCGGTCGATACCTACGGAGTGCCCGGAGCCACAGCTGAAGGTTATTGGAGGCATGTACGGAGGAATGGAGAATGATTGGCTTAGTTCCTACTATCTCACTCTCGCAGGGGGCAGTTTCAGGTTTTCATAGTGTGCTGTTCTATAGGTAATCTTTATTAATCCAGCCAAACGTACCTCTACTAGTTAGTCCACAAATGCCTTCAATAGATGATAGCTTGCGCGTATCATGGCAGGGATCGGATATTGCACAACAAGCACTACTAGTCGGTATATATCATGGGTGTATATGCAGTCTTCCCATAAGGAAGGAAACAGAGTGATCCTTGAATTGCAATTGGCCATTTACAATCAATAATATCTCCCTAGTCCATTAAGAATTGCACCGAGATCTGCAAGGACCATTTCACTCTTGTGGCAGGTGCTCGGAGACCGTCGGGTTATTTGGGGTAAGCGATTGCCCATAGGATTTGTGTACTCGCATCGTAGCGTACATCCCAAATCTGTTCTGACTGAAGGAAGATATTCATTCTGCAAGATGGGTCTCTTTTCAGACCTCCTGCGCAGACGTCCTGCCACAGTCCCTACCGATCGGATTATTCCCTTACGATTCTGGGACGACTTACCTTATCTACGCGCTTTCTCCCATGATTTCACCTTCCGATTTGACGATGTCTTGGACGTGACAAAGCTACAGGACTCACTGAAACGGCTGTTGGAAATTGGAGACTGGGGCCAATTAGGAGCTCGTCTACGATGGAACGTAAGTTCTTCTTTCTGGTCATCTACTTGGACAGTCTGACCCGGAAAAATGATGGTGTAGGACAAGGGAAAGCTGGAATATCATATCCCGTCTCAATATGATGAGAAACGACCAGCGTTCCGATTCACGACGACCCAGCATGTCACCAGTATCAACGACCACTCGCTGGGCGCACGCCTCCCAAGGGCCGGCCAGAAACAGCTCTTCCGAGCGCCTTCTGCCGCTGAGTTCGGACCGTTGGTTCGCAGCGCAGAAAGTCCCCGGGTGCTGAGCGACTGGGTCTATTCTGACCGGCCGCAGCTTCATATTCACGTTGTTCGATTTCAGGACGCAACACTGCTCACCGTGACCTACCCGCACACTTTGATGGACGCTGTAGGGAGATCGGCCTTCCTGCAAGCATGGACGGCTGTTCTGCGTGGCCGCGAAGATGCCGTGCCAGCCTTTCACGGTTTTGATCGCGACCCTCTCTCCTCCCTGGGTCGGGCGCCGACGAAGAAATATAAAAATTCCCATCTCCTCCTAGCAGGCATCAGCTTGGTCGTCTTTGGGATTCGTTATATGCTGGAGTTACTCTGGTTTCGGGAGGAAGAACACGCCATACGTGTGCCAGGACGACCGGTGGACCGTATGCGAGATGCCGCGCGAGACGAAGTCGCCTTGCAGAAGAACCGGAAGGAACGGCCTTTTCTGAGTGAGGGCGATATCTTGGTTTCCTGGTGGACGCGCGCGGTTGTCAACGCGCTGCAGCCCGCGCCTGATCGGCCCATCATGCTCATGAGCGTGTTTAACGTCCTCGGGCTTTTCCCTGACTGGTTTGATCAGAAGAGCGCCTACATCGGTAACGCCATATTCCCCTCGTATACTCTTCTCTCCGTACACCAGCTGCTGCATGAAACCCTCGGTTTCGTGGCCATGCAGCACCGCCAGGCGCTCATTGAGCACAGAACTCAGGACCAAGTGCAAGCCCTGGCGGCGATTCAAAGAGCTTCGTTCAGAGCGACCACGCCGTTGTTTGGGAAGTCGACCCTCCTGCTCCTGGCCTGTAGTAATCACCACAAGGCTCGGTTCTTCCAACTCGATTTCTCTGCTGCCGTGGTTGCGCCGGGGGTGCCGGTGGGCGAAAGGACGAATCAACTCGGTAGACCGTCATACATTAACATTATCGAGCACCGAAATGGCTATCCGACTCGGAATGTCCTTAGGGTTGTTGGGCGGGACTCCGCGGGGGATTGGTGGCTTACCTGTCGGGTGCGAGCAGAAGCATGGCCGGCGATCGAAAGGCAGCTTCTGACACTTATTGAGGAAGATGAGGCAGACTGTGTCTTATAGTTCTAGTTTCAGATGCTCCTCATCTACCGTTGAGGAGCCCATACGGAGATAGGCTTGGTGGTACATGTGCTACAAAACTAACGCGCCCAGAGTGGAGAATGGCTACGTAGTAGTACAGAGTCAAGGTGCCCGATAGACTATAAGATATTTTAGGGGCGATTTCTGATGGACAATAAATGCAAGTGGAGTAGTTGGCTGTTCCTGCTGAGCTTCACGACCAATTGGCATTATTCAACATGGTTCTAGATCCACAGAACGCCCAGGACTAACTACGCAGACATGAATCGAACAAAGAAACGGCACTTCGTAACAGAGAAGAATAAAGGCCATAGCCCATAATCCCAGGCAATGATCACCATCACGGTTCAAGAACGAGATTAGTATATAAAGGTCGTCGTCTTCCCGCTTCAAAGTCTGTTCACTATCGACCACACGCATTTGAGTTTCGGTTCGTGGATGCTCTCCGTCGTCTTGCCCGTCTTGTCGAACCCATCATGAAGACTACCATCCTCTCCACGATTCCCCTGGTCCTGCTGCTCGCCAGCCTTGGACTGGCCACCTTTCCCAGCTATCCCGAGCGGAGATTACCACCGTTGACGGGCGCCGACCGATGGCCCGGCCGACCGCAACTTGCCGATCCTAATCAAGAGGAAATCATCGATACAGGGGTTAGCGAACCATCCAGAAGACCCCGAGCGATGATTGGATCTTGCTAATCCGATCCAGTATTGCACCATGCTTTCGCAAGGCAGAATGGACGGGGGGGTGAATTCATGCCATATCGAACAGCGGGGCCTGGGCCTAGGAGCCAACGCCCCTGGCAGAACGGCCATATACCAATGTGATGGTGACAAGCTGGTGAGAAGACCGGCCAGGATTCGAGATCATTGTATTGATACTGATCCGGGAATATAGTGTGAGAAGAATGCGCAACCATGCAGTGCCCGGCTGGTTAGGATGAAGACGACGAAGCAAGTGGTTGGCATTGTCAGTGTGAATTGTCGCTTGAGCCCAGGACCTGTACGCGGCAACTGAGCGGAGCGGGCAAAGCTGGCCGTCGCCTGTGGTTGTCTCGAAGGAATCTGTAGGGGATAGGTTTGTGCAGGGAGGTTCTTGATCTTGGGAGAATGTCCAATGTACTGTATCCTTCTACGATGATTTTGTTCCCATCCCAAGATCAATCTGGAACACTCTCTTGCACCAAACTGCATGCATATATATCGCTTGTATGTAGAAATATCATTGGTATGTTGAGGTCCGATAGGACCTATTCGGTTGATAGGTTCTGACCCCAGAGTGAAACCTCGTTGAACCGTCTTCGTACTATTAACTGTGAGATCTTAGAGAGGTAGTTAGGTATCATTCCGTCCTGCAGGGTTCGTCATTATATCTAAGCTTCGTTAGACAAAAGCAGCTGTTCTGGAGGATTGGATGACCGTTTTCGAGCTATCAGCCATAACCAGGGAACCCAATGAACGGATTGGTTTTGACCTTAACGTGCTAGATACACTTCAGTGAGAGAGTTCCTGGAAGCTTTCGAGTATCTCCCAACCGTTGTCAGACCTGAGAATCCGTCGACCTGGTCTGAGAGTATAGTGGAGCATGCTTACTGTTTGAGTATATTCAGATACAGTCATAGGCTATACTAAGGGATGATCGAACAGTGGAATCGTATGCCTTGAAACGTTGTAAAAATTTCATATGAGTAACGTCTGGTCTCGCCATTATCATTGTGTTCGTGGTTGTAATTTTCTCTAATCTCAACAAGAATCGATGCCGTCTAGCGATGTCTCTATTGTATCAAACCCCCGGTTTCTGTTCCCCTCTTAAACTGTTTCTTTTTGCTTCTGCCTCTTCTCCATGGCCTCAACCCGCTGGTCGATCTTTTGAAATGACCAGCTCTGGAAGACTGGCGGGTAAAGGAACGGCCGAAGGTCGAATCGATGGTCGTCCGGGCTATAGCTTTCCGCATGGTATGCCGGTGTAGCAACGGTTTGCTTGTGGCGGTTTATTTGGTAGAAATGGAAAAACTTCTTTACCTTCTCTGCAATCTCACGAGGGCTAAGATTTCCTTCGCCGCCCCACTCTTCTAGTAGACGAAGAAACATTCCATAAGGACCCAGGTGATTGATCTTTCGTAGACTTCCGAAAATAGACAGTTCTTGATAGGTCATCTGCATATCAACTTCGTCGGATTGCGTCTTGACAAAGATTAGTCTCTTGCGTTTGGAGTCATGGGAAATCAATCCTTACATGCTCCGCGGTGATAGGCTCGAGTTCGGCCGTGGGTGTGGCATGAATGAAGTCCTTGAGGATGGGCATGTCGAAATTCGTCATGGCCCAAGCAATAAAGCGTTTCAGGTCGACTTTGCTAATGGATCCGATAGGGTTGATATCCGCAGACGAGCCTAGTATCATGATTAGTGCTAGATACATATACGCAGCACACGCATTCATGCAATGCAATATGTAAGTTATCTAAATGGGATTTCACATACAGTCATATTTGGTCAGATCTGCGCTGAAAGTTAGCGTCATTTGGTAAGTTGGGACTGAAAAGGGCACTCACATCCACGTAGACACTCGTCCACGTTAGAACTGCCAAGCACCAAGAGCGAGCCGCCGCCAGGTCGATTTCGAACCTCACATAGTTCTTGAGCAAAGTAATAGGCAATCACCATTCTGGACCTTGCCTGAATGTTTTGTAAAGCTAAATTTGATGTGATCGATCCTCCATGAACTATCGAAGTCGAAGTAATGAGAATGCGTGGGCCTTATACTCGAGGTATGAAGGGATAGACTGACCTTTAAACTTAGGCTCGAACCCTGTAGCGTGAGTCAGGATATTTCTTGTCGAGTCGAATACATTGTCAATATCTGCATCCGTGTGGTACGACCCAATGCGTTCGGACAGGGCCTTCGCACGCTCCCGTGTTTCCTTGCTGCTCTGATTTTTCATTCCCATGTAGCAAGTGCAGCAAATCTGGTTGCAAAGCTCTTCAGCCGTCTTCGGAAGTTCCGAAGAGAACGCAGCAATACGCTGAGTGTCTGCGATCACTTGCTCGTTACCTTCCTTGATCGCGTCGATCACCAGACGACACATCGAGTAGACAATGGTAGCCGTGGCGCAGCTATCGATACCACCAGAGAGCGGGATAAAAAAGCCGGCAGCCTTCGAGCGTCTGAGATAGTCCCAGAGCCAGCAGGCCGGCCCGAGGGCAACCTCCTCCTCTGGAAGGTGATATCGCGGAGGCCTAGGGGGCGTAGTTGACTGTTGCAGATCGAACGTGTCACAAGATAAAGAATAATCGACATCGATACGCTCATACTCGGGTGCAGCCACAGCCTGCAGGCCGCGTGAGGGAGCAAATCTATAAGCTCGGACTTTCTCCAAATCGACAGTGGCAACCACCACCTCAACTTCATTGAGTGAGAATTGACTCGATTGGCCTACAATTTCGCCGTTGACAAATATCATCGCACAGCCGTCATAGTACCTGGACCATCATTAGTATCGTCCCATCAAAGCGGGGTGGAAGGGGAGTAATTAACATACAGCCTATCACCGTCACAACCGATTTGGTTAGAGTAGAGGTAGACGCCCCCGTTCTTCCGAGTCGCTTCCTGGATTAAGGCAATGCGTTCGTCTAGCTTGCGAAGCGAATGATGACTTCCGCTGCTATTTGTGAAGATCTCTACACCATTGAGCCCCCTAGTCTCAACCAAGTCAGCAAGAAACAAAGGATGAAACAAGGGCTGTAGATGAATGGGACATCAACCTACATGTTGATATGAGGGCTATTCGGCGTAAAGAGCTCCTCGCATGTCTCCGCGGCCAGTGTCGTATCGTTGGTGGAGAGAACAACATCCCCAATAGGAACGTACCGGCAGCCCTGATGTTTCTGTACAAGCGGAGGGAGACAGTACTGTTCCACGTGCCTGGGCCTGTTCCAGGGGGTGAAGAAGCGCATTTCGCGAAAGTTCCCATCATTGGCGAGATAGAGCTTGGGCCGCAGGCATAGGATCCTACCGTCGAGGATGATCGCACGAGCATTGTATCGGCAGTTCCGGTGCAGTAGCGGAAGACCAACATCGATGATGATACCATGAAGCGAGGTATCGGTCAAAATGGAATACAAGGAGTCCCACGAGTTCTCGTACACTTCATTCTCCAGGAAGTGATCGAGGCAGCCATAACCGGGGATTTCAAGCTCGGGCCCGACCCGCAACGTTGCTCCAGCCGCTTTGGCCTTGAGGATGCTTTCCTTGATTCTTTTGAGGTTCCCGGCAAAGTCCAGGCTCCACTGATTCAGCGCACATGTCGCTAGGGTTACAAGGGGTGCCATTTCTTGCTGCAAAGGCCGGCAAGCAGTGCAACATGTGAAGGTGCAACAAAGTCAGGAGAAGTGCGTGATTAGTCATGGGTCGCTTAGTCATCGTCCCGCCGGGTACGGAATAACCATAACCCATAGGCGGTAGGCGACAAGCGGCAAAATCAAAGTCACGTTACGCCATACCCGAATGGGAAATCGATGATATTCGCCCTTAGCCTACTATCTAGAACGAGGCCTAGAAAATATCCTTATTCATTGTCTTCGCCCCCTCCCTGATTAAATCACTCGGCTCGCTCAAGTCATACCAGCCACAGAAAGGTGCACTCGCCTTCCACCCCAACAAATCCTGCACCTCATATGGATACCCCTTTACCGTCTCCCGATCAACAACCAAGAACTGGTTCTCCTCGGCTCTGTACATACCCTTACAGAACAAGCTCACAATGACCGCTCGCTCGTCATTCTCCGTCTGGTTCGCACCAGCACCATGATACGTGTTGCCCAACACCAAGAGCGCATCGCCCGCGTCCATCTCGCCGTACGTGACCTCATCTTCGCGAGGTTTACGCTCGTCGTCCCAGACATGGGAGCCGGGAACGACTTCCGTGGCGCCGTTTTCGCGCGTGACTTTCGATATTATATAGTCTTCTATCAGCTTCCCGTTCTCTGTCTTCGCACACGCTTCGTCTATCTCTGATGTCGAACAGAACCGCAAAGAAAGACCTACTCGCGGTAATAATCCCCATCTTCGTAGTCTCTTTCGGATCCCCATGCGTATGCGTCACATGGTGATCTTGATCATCTCTATGCAGCCCCTGCCTCGCGCTCCCGGGCCCAACACGCACGGTAAAGAAGCTGCTCAGCAGCGGCGGGCTCACGCTGTGATTGCGCATATCGCCCCACCAACTCGGCGTTGTCGTCTCAAGCACATCTTTGATCGTCGCCTTCACCGTTTCATTCTGTAAGATGGCCTTGACCGCGGCCGGGGATTTGCCGCGAGCCCGCAGACGGTCTTGGTTTGCTTCGCGAAGATGCTGAGCCCGCTGTTGTATTCGGCGTCGAAGTATGGCTAGAGGTCGGCTTGGATGGCCGCGATGCTTTCAGCGCTGATTAGCCCTTTGATCTTGACGGCGCCGTCGCGGTAGAGGGTGTCAAAGACGATATCCATGGGTGTTCCATTGGCGAAAGTCTTGAGCGCTGGGACTGCTTCGATCGAACTCATCTTTGATTCTTTCAAATGTAGGCGTCGGTTTGGAGACTCCTATCGAAATATCTTGACTGACAAGGTATATTAAATTTACTAGAATTCCTAGGATAAGTAAATCAATTATCTTTTTTAAGGCCTGTATACTCTATTTTAAATTAAGGATAAGGGGTAAGTTTAGTTAGTAGAATTCAAGATTCCAGCGCATATTGCCAGTCTCGCTGTCTTCTTCCTTCCCCCCCGCCAGGGTTGTTGGAACTGACTCAAAAGAAGTGGGCATCGAACACACAATCGCAGGCAAGTATTCATTCCGCAGGTGTAAGGGGTCTACAGAATGCCATCGGTAGCATAGTCGCATCGTGTCTCCGTGTTCTATTTATATTGGTCCTTACTCTTGAGCTGGTACACCGTGCAGGATGCCCGGCCGAACCTTTCAAGCATTATAGAGAAAGTGACGTGGGGCGAGTCCAGTCTGGATGATTTTGTCAAGTTCCCAATACACATGCCGAAGTTCCTGTTCTTTTTGTGTACGAAGAGGATGTTCTTTCCTTTCTTATCGAGTTGCCTCTTGTTCTACGGAGCCTTACCCAATCATATCGATTTGACGAGATATGGATGAAGGAAGACAGATTATTCGAGGATACAACAGCTTAACTCTCTGAAGATACTACCTGTCAGGAAGTAATCCTGCTTCTCTTCACATGAGGAAAGCTTTACCAAACTGGTAAGTTCTATTGCATTCGTTTTTACTGTCAATGTGGTATTATTCATGATGCTTAGCTTTCACGAAAGGGAAGATCGTTGGCGTCGCCTGTCTTTTGAGTTGTACTACTTTAAATATACTATATATATATATCAATTGAACCAGCGCCTCTATTAAATCCTCTAAAACACATGGTAACTCATTTCCTTTCTGTAAATATTGGTATAGATACAGGCAGGGTTTCTATCGGTTGAATCCGCCGAGGTGACTCCTCTTGTTCCCATTGATTTCCAGCGGCCGTGCCCAAATTGTCCCAGAAGGGAAGTTGGTTGCTGTGAATGGCGACGAGATTGCCTAGAGTAGTACGAGTTCCCTGAAACACCCGACTAGAGATGAAATCCAGAGTTCTACCACCACTGAGCTGTAGTCTGCAAGCCAGGAATCAGGGTTTAATATCGTCGTCGGCATCAAAAGCTCCACTTTTAGCGGAGACAAACGGCCGGACCATGTGGGTCTAAGTTCTCGGCCCGAAAGAAGCCCGGCAGAAAGGATTCGGGAGAATGAGACTGTAGTACGGAGTATGCATGCATGCACATATCTACTAGTTGTACTCCGTACACTATCCAATAACCACCCCATCTTCCTATTAATCCTTGCCTGGCCGCTATTCCACCCCGTTGCCATTAAGTGATGACGCCCCTCTCCCCATCGACCGAGCGGTTTCTCATTCTTCTCCTCACCCATTCTCATAGTCAAACTTCAACCCTCCAACAAACACAATGCGTGTCATAATCGCTGGTAATGGCGACATGGCTCGCTATATCTGCGAAGAGTTCACCAGTGCCGGTCACGAGCTCGTCATCCTGACCCGGAGCCATAAGCCGGACCGCGAGTGGCCAGGAGTCACCCAGTTCATCACCGACTACACTCTGCCATCCCTGGCCACCGCGCTACAGGATGGCGAGGTGTTAATATCGACAATTGGGGATATGACCCAGTCATACGTCGAAGTTAGCCGCAACCTCATCCAAGCCTGTCAGCAGAGTCCGACCTGCAAGCGGTTCATCCCCTCCGAATTCGTAGGGGACATTGAGACGTACCCAGACCAGCCGGGGTTCTACATCCGATCACGCGAACCAATCCGCAAGTTACTCCGGGAGCAGACAGATCTCGAATGGACGTTGGTCTCGGTCGGCTGGCTGTGCGATTACATGGTACCGGTCAAAAACCGGTATGTTAAGGACGTCGACCCGCTCTGCCCGCTCAGCCTGGCCAACGGCACGATGGTGATTCCAGGGACTGGAAACGAACCGGTGGACTTTGTTTGGATGCGGGACATTGTAAAAGCGCTGGCAAAGCTCGTTATTGCACCTGTCTGGGAGCCCTATACTCTCATATCCGCCGAGCGATCAAACTGGAACACCGTTGCCAGGGTCATTCGAGACAAGTACCGCCCGGACCTCAAGATTCAACACATATCACTCGGCCAGATTGTGGAGACCATCAGGACGTCCAACGATCAAGATATCGTAGACGTCGCACAGCATCAGTTGCTCTCCGCGTGCCATGCGTGTTCCTTGCCTCCGGACCAGGTGCAAGCTCACAAAGAGAAGTATTTTCCTGGCATCCGTTTCCGAACACTGCAAGATGGCTTGGATGAGTTTGACCGTGATGCGGCAACGATTGTATAAGTTGCTACAGTGAGTAGCCAGAGAGCGAGCACTGGCTGGTCTATTTCCGGGCCTCCTTATGACACTACTATACTAGTATCACTATCAGACAGGTAGCACTAGCCGATATAATCTGATTTGTCCTCATTATTCGATGGTAGTGACAGCACGATCGTGTTGAGGGCCCTTCATACCAAATACCCACCATTAAGTGTATCGTAGAGTTGTGCAGTAACTGCTTTTGCTTGGTTGGCCTTTGTAAGAATCTAGTTAGGGGTCTAGTATTCAGCAAGTCAGCCTCCTTTAGATGTACTGGATGTAAGTACTCCGTACGTATGTACATAGTGGGGTTTCGAGACATGATTGCTTTCTGTGAGGGGCTTGGTAAATGGGACCGGAGGAATGCTTTCACCGCCTTTGCTCACCGCCTTGGCATTTCCGCGGGGTTAGGGTGAAGACATGGAAAGCGGCAAGGCACTAAGCCCAATAAATCACAAGTAGGACAATACCTCTTAGTACAAAGGTATGGAATCATATCACTTCACATTGACGGTGAATGTGCGTAATTACCATAGTTCCATACCTCGAACACCTGCTCCTGCCTAACCATCCGTCCTGTTTCTTATTTTCCCGTCTTCCCTCCCTCCATCTCTATTCTTCCCATCTTGCCTCACTCCATCATCATCCTTCTGTTCTAAACAAGACATAATTTGCATCTCAAGATGGCTCATAACTACATTACTCGCGCAGTCCACGCGTTGAATCATGAATCTTCGTTCAGAGAAGCCGTGAAGTCTATCGACCAGGCTGTTGGAAGGGCCCTCCCGTCCAACAAACGATACGACTGTGTCCGCGTCTTGACCCTGAAATGGGATAATGATGATTTAGGGCTGGACGACATTGAGGCCGAACTCTTACGACTTTTTCAGAACCGGTTTCACTATGCGACAGACTCGGTGGTCATTCCTTCGTCGTCAGTCCGTGATGCAACCCTTGCTATTCGCGGGAAACTCCAGGCCCTCATCTCGCAATACGACACACCGACCACACTTTTCATCATTGTGTATGAAGGCCATTCCGATGTGAATCTTAAGCAGGCTGTCTCTCCTATACAGATCATGTAGGTCTCTGATTTGCTATTCTCCTAGAAAATTACATGGCAATAAGTTAACAAAATACATAGGGGCGCGGTGTATCAAGGTGCAACTTCTATTCCATGGGCCTTCGTGGAGGCAGATTTGGCCACAATCGTTCATGCAGATGTCTTCATCATGCTAGATTCATGTTTCTCCACTGGCGCAGCAATGGGACCAACAGCCTATGAGTACCTGGCAGCATCAGCGTTCGAGTCTCCAGCGGCGGCCAATATCGACCTCTCCTTGACTCATCGGTTCATTGATTTGCTGAATGAATTAGAGACACAGGAAATCACGGTCGCTCAGGTGCATGCCAAGTTGGTCCGTAAAGCCAATCATGCCGAGAGCTGCCTCCTGTACACTCCTGTCCATGTCGCCTCAGAGCAGAAGCCATCGGTTACTCTCCACCCCCTCCAGGGCCTCTCAAGAGAAGTGGCAAGTCTTCGGAAGACCGGTGAATTGGCCGACGGGAAGGTCCTTGTCTCTGTGTTAGTGAAGGGAAAGACAAGCATTCCCAACGTCGAGCAATGGATAAACTGGCTGGCAACATCTATCCCCGAAGATGTCGCGGATATCAAAATCGAAGCCGTCTTTGAGTCGAAGTCGTCGTTATGTCTGCTCACCATGCCAATCGCCGTATGGGATATGGTAAAATACGACGAGTCGTACAGTTTCGTCGCATTTGTGGAGTCCCACAATATTCTCGAACGAAGCCTCCCTGCTTCCCCTGATGTTGGCGTCCTTGGAAGTCGGGCTGGAAATGTCCCCGTCCGTAACAGAGGCAAGCGGTGAAAATTTCTCTATTACAAGTCTTATCTTTTCCTGTTCCCGATGAACCTTTGTTATCTTGCTTTGCAGCCTTGGTAAGCTGTCGTCGTCTAGCACACAAGTTAGAAAATTCGCCGTATAAGGCACTAGCGTGTTCTGTAATAAAAGAGATTTGCTACGCTCGTACCTCCCTTGGTCATTCTATAGAGCTTTTTTCCAGTCTTCAGTATTCTAGATAGCATGAGGAAAATTGCTACATGATAGTCTCGTGTTCTTCTTTCTAGTAAGATAGATCAAGAGGACGGAGTACGGAGTAACTATCAGGCCCGACCGGAGCCAACTACCCAATACAGTTAGCATGTAGTCACGAGCAAACGACACTCTTTTCGGTTAGACTGATATAATTTACAACATGTCTTATCATTACCACAGTACAGTACAAAGCCCTACAGTACAAAGAAATTATCTCCAAGATCCTTACAGTCAACAACAACAATACCCCAATTGAACCCAAACCAACACCAAAACGCCCACAATATGAATCGGGCAGCGCGACCCCATCGTATACTCACTGGCCTGCCTTGATTCATCACAAATGACGCATAGCAATGCCTAGCAGGTTTTCGCGGCCCAGTACATTCTGGATATATCGGGCATTGAACTTCACAACCATCTTGACCGCGTTGTACGTCTTCACGTCGAGGGGCAGAGGCTCGGCACTCAGGTACCACGCAACACCCTCGGTGCAAGGGGGTGTGGTGAACGAGCCGGTATACTGGTAGATTCGATTCTGATCGAGATGGGCCGTGAGCTCCTGGAAGTCCAGCAGACCCGTCGTGGATGAGCTGCCGGGATCGGCGATCTCAGCGATCCGAGAGAACACGGACTCGAACAGAGGGGGCGTCTTGCTGGTGTCGGACAGCTGGAAGAAGAAGCCGACGACAGCGGTCTCGTTTTCTAACAGGGAGGGTCAGTCTTCAGAGATGCGGAGGCCAGCGGATGTGGAACGTACCGGGAGTTTGGAAGACAAAATGCACCTCCATGGGGTAATGCTCGTGGTTGACGTGGTGTTCGGCAGGGGTGTGGAAGTGGAACTGGACCATGTTGTATATCTTGTTGTTGACCTCCAGAGTACCGTTTTTCAAGGTGACGTCGAGGCCGAAGCCGAGGTTCTCGATGTGGACGCCGTCTATCGCGGGCAGGGTGAACTTCAGGGCGCCTGCGGGGGCATATTCGATGGCGTTGGTGTCGATGTCTATGGGGGATTGATTGTTGCCTTTCCCGCAGGCTTCGTTCGCTACTGGATCCAGTCCATACCAGTTCAAGGGACCTCCGGTGTCTGTGTAGTTGAATAACCTGAACTTGGTTACACCGTCGGATTCTCCGGCGCAAGAGGCTGGTGTGGCAGCGAGCAGGGGGATCAGGAAATGGATGAGCTTCATGATGCACGCAGGAATAACAAGCAAGATGGCTGTCTTGAATAACAAAGCAAGAATTGGTCTGAGGACTCACGTGGCTACTTATACCTCCGGCAAGAGGTTCAGGTGAGTCAATGGTCAGTTCGGAAAGATGCCTGGGCAATCGCCGTTGACAGCTTCCAGGACCTTTCCACTTCCAGTGTTACACCGTGTGACAACTGACTGGTGTTCATTGTTCGCCTGGGGCCGGTCTATCCCATCTAGATCCTGCTGGAGCAGATCAGGATCAGACAATTCGGTAGTGCTGGTAATCGTTGTACGCAGTGTTAGGTACCTTTTTTCTTCTCTTTTTTCCCCACATATAATTTGATATACTTTGTACTGATTATTCTCGATCCAAACCTACGGGACGGGTTACAAAGTTAAACCAACGCTGTGCCGTTCTCAAATCACGTTGTCATAGATATTACACTTTGAAGAAACTGGTCAGACAATCCCATCGGTTTCAGGGCAAAACGGATTCAACGAACTCAACACCGAAATCTGGAATACGGGCGTCGATCTATGATCGGGCGCGCATCGCCAAAGGCAAGGAACCACCAGCTCGCGAGTTTCTTTCAGTAGGACCATCCATATCAGCGACAATGAAAGATGAATGCTGTGGACTTTGACGCCGGCCATTGTCATTATCACATGATTGTCTTTCCAGACGGTCATCTGCTCAGAGTGAGATTGGAGCTTTTTTTCGGCGAAGGAACAAGTCCTTAGGGCCGACGACCATCCTCTTTTGGCCACGGACAAAGGGTTTGAGACCCCGGATGGAACTTGGGCATGGGGGTGGTAGTCTTTGAACATATAATGGCATCTCTCGTATTCGACCGCCACATGGGCTGGTTCGGAGTGGATATCTACCCCATGATTGTGCCGCTCAAGCCCCGGACGTATTCATTTGGCTCGGCAACGAGTACGAAGTTAGGCTTTGATGAGTTAGTTCCTGTGGACCCCTGCATACGATTGAAGGAAGTGAAATGCTGGGCTTCTTGGAAATGGAGAAAGCGCCCTCTGGAGTCGGCGGCTTGCCACTTTGATGGATGAGGCAGTGCGATGTTGTCGGGGCGCAGTTCAGCGGGGAAACTGGAGAAGCTGGGACTAATTTGCAACCCCCGCGGTTTCGGTAATTGGCTGATAATCCGAGGCGTATTGTAATATGTAGATAGACCATATATCGATTGATGGGAGATTCCTTCGGAGCGGAACGGCCGACGAGAAATTGTATCACATCTCGTGCAAAGTCGTGTAGTTCAATAGTGAGAGGGCCAACTGGCAGATTGGATGCAGCAGAGGAATGTCTTAGTCCGAAGTATATTCATTTTATTGGGAAATCGGTAGGAAATTCCTCAGGAAGCTGGTTCACCCTTCATGGCAAGGGGGGGATGATCAAGAAGCTTAATTGAAGGAAGCCTCTGCAGTGGTGGGACACGGGAAACTTCGTTAACGAGCGAGGAGGATCAGTGCCCAGAAGACTGAGATCATACCCTAAAATCCGAGGACCACAGCGTCGGAGCCGTGACATCGACTACTGGCTTACCAGTGCTCACTGTGCCGTGGTGGCAGGATTTTCACTAGGATTTTCTACCACTGTTCAGATCGAATACTAATCTCAATGGAGTCAAGATGAGCAGGGGTAGAGGACATTCGATCGGGATAGTGGGAGGCAATCTTAATTACTAAAAATCCTGTCCTATTCATACTATCATCCTTCCTATCACTTCGGCTGAGCTGGTAGAACCAGTACTACTAATCCGTCGGCGATCCGTCGGCGATATTACTAAGTACTAACCTCAGAACTTTGAAGGCAACCGCAAAGATTTAGAAGCCTCCTCGAGCCTGAGGAAACCATTTTTGCGATTTCATTCCCAACCACTGGTCCGAACCAGATAGATTTACGGAGTATGAAATCTCGCTTCCCCATACGCCAAGGGGAGTAACAAGTACGGATACTGAGTCCATATTACGGGCACCGTGTGGCAAAGCCACACGGTGCCCACTGGCATACTTTGACTCCCAAGTTCCTCTTACATTGTAATTTCCAACCTCCACACAATATGCCGTACCAAAACGCCCCCAACGCCCGTAACGCCCGAACGCCTCAGCCATGCATTCGGTTTTCATTGTCCCATCCCAGAATTAGCATCAACGGGCAAAGCAACCACCCAACACCCACCTATAAATAAACCCCCAAAGCACCCCTACAACATGAACCAAAACCCACGAAATAAACCCCGTAGAACCTACACAAAACCCAGTACAAGACCTATAAGACCCTGACACCCCATCCCCCGATCCCAAGTTACACTCCTCTCTAAATCTGCCAACCAGCCAGTGCAACAGTAAACATGCAATTCCTAAACGCTCTTTTAATCTCCACGCTAGCAGCGTCCTGTCTAGCAGCCAAGTCCCCAGCATACACCTGCATGTGCCTAGACCACCTCTCCGATCCAACGCCGCACACCGTGAACGTATTCACTGATAAATGTTGCTTTCGAAACCATGGAAGTCTGGTTGTCAGCCAGGGCAAGCAGGTGTGTCAACATCTTGCGAAGGATAAGCTGGAACAATTCGGTGCTTGTTGTCATCCGAAGCCTATGTGGTGGGAACATTATCGTCCGAATATACCGTTTACAACTTCGCTTTATGAGTGTAGGGAACAGCGAATGCAATCCTAGGATTTGGGGGGTGTGAGGTATGTGAGTTTGGGGTTTGTTGGGTTGTGTGTTCTTATGTTGAGGAGTTTGGTAGGGTTTGTGGTGGTTTGATCGAGGTTAGGATTGGGGGGGGGGGACTGGGTGGTTGGTGAGGACTCGTGTATTGAGTGGTTTTATTTACGGGGGTGTAGAAGACAAAGAGTAGTGGTTCATGTCGGGCGGGTTTTACTTTGTTAACCTGGTTTTATTTGCCCGATTGTGGAGTTGCATGGTTCTGTTAGTAGACTTGGGGATTTTTTTCCTAACGGCATATCTCTCGTAAGGTTACTAAATTTCCGTTACTGTACTCCGTACTCCGTACCACCGTCCACAACACAGAAAGAAAAAGGAGAATCTCCCGACTATTGCCTACAAATCGATTTAATACCGACACTATAATCAATCAAAATCCGCGCTTCTCGAGATATCCTCCAAAGCAAGGATATTCTCCCGCACGCGGTCCAATTTCTCAATGACCGCATCCACAGACCGATTCCCCAAGACCAGCCGAAGATATTCCTTCTTCCCCGCCGCCATGCCAACGCCCAGGACAACCTCAAAGATCCTCTCCGCCGCCTTCACCGGATCGCCTGGCTGCGTCCCGTGCTCATTTTCCAGGTGCTGAACGATCTTCTGCACCGGACCGTCGCGGTAAGAGTCACTCGGACCCTGGTAGGACACTGCGCCGCGGCCGAGGAAATTAGTCCGGAACGGACCTGGCTCGACCATCAGCACACGGATCCCAAACGGCACCAGCTCCTGGGAAAGCGATTCGCTAATGGCCTCGAGCGCATGTTTTGACGCCGCGTACAGACTCACGGCCGGTGGCGCTCGCAATCCGGCGACGGAGCCGATGTTGACGATGGTGCCGGCCTTTGCGGCTCGCATCGTTGGCAGGACGGCTTGCGTGACTTTTAGGACGCCGAATACGTTCGTGTCGAACTGGGCTTTTGCGGTGGTCTCGCTAGATGGGAAGAGCTCGTTAGATTCTGGAGGGGTCGGGAGTTTTCGGAAGATTGGAAGCCGTACTCGATATCCTCGACCGCGCCGACGACGGCAAACCCTGCGTTGTTGACGACCACGTCGAGCCGGCCGTACAGCTTGGTGGCGTCGTCAATGATCTGGTTGATTTCCGGGGCGGGACTTGTCACGTCCAGCGTGATCCAATGACCACCTTGCTTGGTGACTTCTTCCACCAGTTCGGGAGTCTTCGAGGGGTTTCGGGACGATGCGATAACATAATGGCCGTGGGCGAGGACTGCTCGGGCGATGGAGATTCCGAACCCGGCGGAACAGCCGGTGATTAACCATACCTTGGGGGTTGAAGAATCCATGCTTGTTCCATGCAATGGTCTGAGTAGTACGCAGCCAGGCAAGATTGGGACAGAGTACTCCGTACTTATTATGATGAACTATACTCCGTATGGAGTAGATTGACGGGTCAGCACCGGAGTTAAGCCGGTAATTCCAGTGCGATCGACTGGTCGTTAACCCTGTTAAGTCCGTGGCAGTGGAGAAGAATGTGGATCTCTGGTTCCGAGATAGGGTTTAAACACCGGAATTAGTGCTGACTCCTGCAGGTATCATTAGTAGTAAGTATCCACTGGTACCTAACTCAGGGGACGATCCACTGCAGATGAAGTGGCGACAAGCATGGAGTTGACGCAATAGACTGGATACAGGGAACGTGGCAATATAAATATGGTGCGGATATTCCCCCCAAAATTCTCTGCGAAACTATTCAAACAAAAACCAATTAAACCTCATTAACCATTCACCATGACTACCCGCTACGCCGACGTCCACAAAAACCCCCAGGGCCCAGGGGATGCCCGTCCTACCGCTGTCCAAATCATCAAAGACGAAGGCTTAGAGGGTCAGTGGAGCGATAAGATCATCCTCGTCACCGGCGCATCCTCCGGAATTGGAGTCGAAACCGCCAAAGCCCTCTTCGCGACAGGCGCGACACTCTACTTGACCGCGCGCGACCTCGAAAAGGCCAAGCAAGCGCTCGGGGACTTAGCCACCTCGCCCCGTGTGCATCTGCTGCTTCTGGACCTCAATTCGCTCGCCAGTGTCCGCGCCTGTGCGAAGGAATTCTTATCGAAATCCGAGAAACTCAATGTCTTCATCGCCAACGCCGGCGTGATGGCCACCCCCGAGGGACGCACCGAGGACGGCTTCGAAACCCAGTTCGGAACCAATCACCTGAGCCACTTCCTTCTCTTCAACCTGCTGCGTCCCGCCCTCCTGGCCGGCGCCACACCCGGTTTCAATTCGCGGGCCGTGTTCCTGTCCTCCATCGCCCACCGCGGGGGGGAGGTCAATTTCGACAACTACAATCTGGACGGCGAGTACGAGCGTTGGAAGGCGTACGCACAAAGCAAGACGGCGAGTCTGTGGACGGCCAACCAGGTTGACCGTCTGTATAGCGCGCAGGGACTGCGGGCATTCAGCATCCAGCCGGGCGGGATCCGAACCGGGCTCCTGAAGTTTATGTCCGAGGACGAGAAGAAGGGATTGACGGCGGATCCCACGCTGGGACCGCAGTTTAAGAGCCCCGAGCAGGGCGCCGCGACGACCGTGTGGGCTGCTACCTCGAAGTCCCTGGAAGGTCTGGGCGGCCGGTACTTGGAGAATGTGCAGATCGCCAAGGAACATAACCTCAGTGAAGGATTGTGGGCAACGGGCTATCACGTCCATGCGTACAGCCCGGAGAAGGAAGAAAGGCTGTGGAATCTGTCGTTGAAGTTGGTGGGGCTTGAGAACTAGCGGGAGTTTTTGATCGCGTAGGATTTCTGTAAATAGTGTGAATTTGGGGTAACACCGGGATCATTTCCAAATATATAGCGCATAGGCAATGGATATTCTTCTGATTTATTGTGATTCCATTTAAAAGGCCCAGATAGATAAAGAACACCTATTGTGATCCGGGGACGATGTATCCCATGCGTTATCCAGGAGGCAGACGAAACAAAGGAGCCTCGCCCCGTTGCGCTCGCCACATATTGGTTGAAGCGAAAAGCCCCCAGCAATCGCGAACGACCCAACCCCAGTTCTGCAGGAAAGTCGGTGTCACCTCCCATCCCGAGGGATCCCACGGGTCCTTCCACACGATCACACCGGTTTCCTCCTTTCCTTTCGAGGCATGATGGTCCGGCGAGCGATGACCACACAAGTCATGACAAAGCTGCCAATCATCGAATGTATCGCCGGCTTGGATTAAATTGTCGCGCATCTGGGAAATGGGAATCAGATCCAACCACGGGTGGTGGGGGATCGACCGCTGTAGGGCTGTTGGTTGCAGCGCTGGTGGCAGGATGGCGGCATCTTGATCCGGAGTGCCGGCCATGCAGAAGACCGACACGGCGTCATCGTGCATCTCCGTTGGGATATAACCGATAATGCCGAGATTGGCATGCAGAGCCCGCACAATGTTTAAGCGGGTCAGACTCAGAAGCAACTCCGTCCGAAGAGAACCCTTAGCGAATTCTGCGTGCATTGCCGCTTCGAGGAAGCGCAGGGTCCGTGGAGTCTCCGTCGCACCGGGGCCCACGATATATAAGGGGAAGCCGTCTAGCTTTGCGAGGTTCAGTGGGGGGGAAACTGGGTCTAATTTCGGCACTGCAGATCTCGCCTGCGCTTTACGGGCTCTCTGGCGACATCCTATTTTTCAGGATCAGTGACGCATCCTCTGATGCTGGATGGGTAAGCGTACGGTGGGCGCGTTTATTCAGCCGGTTTTGTATGGTCCGTCTTGTCTCGGGATCGTTGATTCTCCTCCAGTCCTCTAGTAGTGAGACCTCTATCGGCCAGTTGCGGATGCTGCCCATGTTGATAGTCGATCCTGAAGAGTGGGTGGTGAAACTTGCATACTTGGCGTCTGAGAGCATGAATTTAGTGGGACGGAGGAAAAAGGCCCACAAGATACCGTGGACATCGGGCAATAAGAATGATACTAGGGAGTACTTCGTATATAATCCTTCCTTAGTAGAAGGTCAGTACATACGACCATAGGGTGTGGAAAACAGGGCTTCCCGTCTGCTCAGCCGTACTTAAGCCACACGCCGGCCGGTTAGTAGTTGGGTGGGTGACCACCAGCGAATCCCAGCTGTTGTATGTTTTTCTTTATCTTTTTGATAGTTGGGTTTAGTTAGTGCCTTTGGCCCTTTGTCTTCACCCCCTTTACCTGAATATCTATCACCTGGTGATTAAATTAACACTCAAACCAACAATCTTTCTGCCATGAAGAAAATTATATAGAGACAGTAAACAACTTGAAAATGAAGAATGTGATGAGAGTTGTCAGGGTAAACAAATACAGCGGAATTCCATATTAGAGAATAATGTAGCTTCTCTCCGTAGATCTATCCATATCTACTCTGTACTCTGTGATATAAGCTCCTTGACACTAGTACCTAGTCCTCTTGGCCGAGTTAATAGGGGCGGGGTTCCACTGTTACCCGTATTTGCTTCCAAACAACAACCTTCTGGCTAGAAATCTGGCTAGAAACTCATTATGAGCTCCAGCGACATTGAGAACGCCCTGTCAGCGTTCTCCGATGCCTGTGAGGCGGTGGAGAAGGCTCATCCTGGGCAAGTTCAGGATATTTTGTACAGTGAAAAGGTTACTATTCCCCCCCTAAATAAGATGTGCGGGTTCTGATCGCCAAATAGTTCATTGATTCTCTCTCAAAACTCTGGAAGAGGCTTCCAAAAGAGACAAAAAACAAACTTATAAATATTTCAAGAGATGCAAATGTTTCGAAGCAGAAATGCCGTCCCTCAAAGAAACCACGGATGATCGTTCTGACAAAGAGTCGAGAAGAAGATATCCTATATTGGTCAAAGGATTATACATCGTTTTTCAAAGAAAGCAATGGACACCAGATCATAGACTTCACCTCCGATCCTTTACCCAAAGTCTACAATATGCTTTGCTTGTCAACGTCTCGCAGTGACCGAGACATACTGCGGGGTCGCCTTCTTAGGGTCCTTCTTTATCAACTAAAGGCGAGGCTCTGTTGCAAAAGATTTGACTCCGATACTCTAGAACGGGTTATAAGTATAATTCACAGATCTGGACTGACTACAAATACTAATTTGAAGGTGATGTCAGACAAGATCAAGTCCTGGGCTGGAGCGGGGAAGAAATACGATGCTCTGTGCAGGGACCTTGCTGTTAAGGACGACCTCCAAACTTATAGATATCTCGGGACTCTTTTCTGTTTACCGGATAATGTGACTGATAGATCGTGAGTTCCTCCAAATGTTACGGCATACCGTGTACTAACTTGAAGAGGTTCTTAGTCTGAGAGATATCCCTGACCAAGGCGAGAATCGACCTCCTAAAATTAATAGTTTCCTGAGCCGTGGTATTCGCACCCTTGCCCATAAGAATACCGTGAACGAACTGGTAAACGATATTTTCAAACACTTATGGACTCAAATAGAACTCTTCATATCACAGTTAGGGGGTGGAGATTCCTTGTTATCATTGGAAGGTAGAGTCTCGCCACGACGGATAATGGTTTAGGTAACCTGGTACTAACAGCCATACTCGCTAGACTGGAGACTTAAACATCTTCAAATGTTTCGCGTACAGAATTCGGGTAGCACCGTCTTAGAGAGCTCGGCGATATCAACCAGAGATCCATTTACACAAGGCTCGGCTCATCCTCAGTCCTCACCAACGGTCGCTACCGTGGGCCAGTCAAACGCAGCTCCTGATGTTGACAATTCGCCGGGCATTTCACAGGACAGCAGCAATCAATCGGAATACAGAGCAGCTGGAGTCCATCAACCTCCAGCTACTACACAGTATACCTCTAACCCATCCGCCTTTGGTCAGCCTTCGTCTACTTCTGATACCCTGCTCCAAGAACGGCAGGATACATATTTCTATGACCTATCCGCCTTTGGTCAGCCTCCTGTTCCTTCCGTCATGGAAATTGATCAAGATACCATATATGATGAACAGCAATATTGGCAACATATAATCCATCCAAGACCAGTCACCGTTGCCCATCAATAGTCAATAATGTCCCGGCGAGCCAGTTGTATTGCTTAGTACTATGTTTAGAACCATTGAAACCTTTCGATGTGCTGTTTGTATACGTGGCTGTGCAGAGTAACCTGCCACTAAAGATGAAGCTAAAGAAGAGAGAAGCCGGGAACAAATCATCCTCAGTACTTGAGTATCACTACAGGACTCCCATCAGACCTTCAGCGTGACAAACACAACACTTGCACCGGGACTAATATCAAACTCATCCTGCCGTATTGTATATGACCCTTCTTCCAGTTTGCCACCAGGTGTGATAGTAACCTTGTCCGACAAAGCAATAACATATCTTTTTGACGGCCTAGTAATAGTTGTTGGTTTTAAAAAATGCGTCACCGTCAAAATATAATCCTGAGAAAACGGTAAGCGAGTCATAATAAAAAGACACTGCCTGAATCTCCTACCTCCGCGATATTCATTTTCCCTACCAGATCAGAGACTTGTCGCCGAAGAAGTGTCCCTCCGTAAGTAATATCGCTTTCCGTGGTGCCGAGGATTGAAAGTTCCTCTTTAGTCCGCGTAGAACTTCCGTGGTCATTCATTTCCAGTACTGTGGCCTTTATCTTTTGGCGGATCGCCTCTGCATCAGGACTCAGTTTTTGACTCATTTCTCTCTATTTTAATGCCAACCTATCCAACACATAGACATTAACAGGCTGTTGTTCGGATAAGAGTAAGTGCAACTTACGTGTATTCTGCGATCACTCGGGATATATCTGTCAGGAGTTCTTGGACAGTGTCCTCTGCTGTTTTTCTGGAGGGTAATGAGGGGGCATCGGGCTTTTAAGGCTTCATTTGGGATTCGCAAATCAATACAGTCAGGTGATTATTCATGTAATATCAAATACTGTCTTGGGCCAAATGTACCGAATTCTAATGTGTACGACAGACTAGCATCTGCCTTCTTCTAACTAATTTCTCATTGCGTGGCAGAAAGGATTCTAGTTTCTATAAAATATTATTACCTTAGCAGCTAAAGTTACCGGTGATCCAGGACAAATTAGGAAATAATTTCACTAGTTACACGAGCTCTGAGGACAGGCATGTAACAACGGTCAATGGCCCATCCATTCCTCATTTGCGCTGTCTGCGAAAGCATCATGAAATTCATGCTTTTCCATCCACTCCATGGCATCAGTGAAAGTTGCGGATGTTGAGTAAAACTCATCGAGTATATTGTTAAACGCTTGGTAGAGTTAGCTAAGGTAGTTTACTCTATTGAGTAGTACTCGAAACATACCACTCAATGATAATGGGCTTGAAGGTTGGAGTGAAAACCGAGAGGATTCATTGCGAAATAGAATCAGACTTGGAGGTATAACAGTATCTATGCTGTTTAAGTAATCAAAGCTTAGAATCCCTTCTTTGAATACTCTTACCCTTTCGAATAGTAATAACCAGTGAATCTATAGTAGAACCGCTAGCTTCTGCTTCTTCGACCTGGTTATCATAGTCCCTCCGAAGGATTTCCTGCATTAAGCAAGTATTGGGTCTAAAAACTGGCCCATTGGAATCTATAAGATCAGTTAATACTCCGTACTGCGATATAGAGAGAGGATAATGAAAGGGTTTAACAGACAGGGAAAAGATGAAGACAGCATAGGGTAAACTAGTCCGTTTTTTGAGACTGTTATACTGTCCCGGATATAGCCACCCTTCCCCTCCTGCTGATTGAATAGATGTGAGTTACGCTGTATCTGGAGCCGATACATTGTCGCCGGGAACTTGGTATGCACAGAGATCAGAGAAAATTGCCGCTTACACCCAGCATTATTGCGGGTAAAACTGGTATAACACCGAAACTTGGGGCGCATCCACATCATATGAGTCATGTAACCCAGAATATATGCCACAGTCTCAGAGCAACTCAGTAAATGTAAAAACGATGGAACGATTATATTAGCAGTAGGAATACCACTTTAGGAAGAAAGAAAGGGGTGGGAGTGGGCGGGAAGGGAAAATGCACCATAGTACGGAGTACGGAGTACAAAGACTGTATGCAAACATTACAAACACTGAAGACCAGAACATCGAATACGTACAGCGGAATAAGCTCCATAAAATACAGCATGCTATACCAACAGTAGTTTATATAGCTTTTTCTGAGGATCATTAGATATTTTATCTAATACGATCTTCACTGACAGATCATGATCCATGTTCAACAAAGGTACTCTATTATTTATTATATAGTAAATGAGTTAAGGAGTCAGTGATTACGAGTCGTTCCCCCCAGTTACCAATCCTAGTTCTCTTACCTAGAGCCAGGGAAAAGCATACTATAACTTTTTACACATACAGAAAGGGTACACTGTGAACGTGGTCGTTTTATTTGATCCTAATCAGGCTCTGTTTTAACCAACACAAAAATAGATAGAAGAACAGGAGAAACAGATAACATCCAGCCGAGCTCGTGCTTTGGAGAGTTGACACCTAGGGCCATGGTTTCGCATTGCTGGTGCCATCGGTTGAAATCAGGCTTACTCCGTGGGTTGGGGGTAAGCTTGAAGCCATTCTTCACGAGTCATTATCTTTGCCTTCTCTTTAAAGAAGTTATTGAGTTTGGTATGAAAATCTGTATACAAGTAAGCACTAGTCAAGCATATTCTTAATAATAGTAATATACCTTCCACTGTCATCTCTTTGGCTGGCTGAAGAGAAAAGTGATCATTCTTTTCATGTACCAGTAACAGATCATTAGGGAGTTTGGTTCCTATTTTTATTAAATAGTCACGGCCAAAATTATTATTGAATTTACTCACCTGCCGGGACACCATAAACAATGAGGTTATTGCCAGTGAATTCCATAACATTTTCTTTCTGGGCTTGGCTGTTGGGCCGCATTGAAGCACCATTCGGGGCTTTATATCAGTTAGTTGTATATTAGTATATTCTATATTGAATATAATGACTCACGGCGGTAATCTGGCTCAAGTGCTTTTGGTTTCAACTTTCCATCTTCACTGATCACATCGAAGCTGCCGACTTTCTTCACAGTTCCATCACGAACCCGGATAATGTTGCCATTATTCAGGCGGAAGAGTTCTTTGGGGAAGATATTAAAACGGCCTAGATACCTCACCATGGCTGATAAAATCAAGTAGTAGAAACGGAGAAAGAGCAATTTTGACCAAGAGAAGATAGGTAACAGTTCAATGTTTTTTGACTCCAGTGGCATCTCATAAAGAGATACTGGGGCTTTATACTGCCTTTCTACCTTTGCTTCACTATTCTAACCTGTTCTTCCATACTGTAGGTATCACACGTATCTCTGTTTTTCTTTTCTCTTTTTCCCCCTTCATTCGTGTTTGGCTTGTATAACAAAAGCAACATCAGTGGGCCTACCCCAAAAGGAAAGAAAGGAAAAAGGAAAACAGAAAGCATATACATGTGCTAGACAAGCATCGGTTGTAATACTATGCATAACGATGGCGAACAACCAGAGATACTAGTTGCACTATTTCACTTTTGTATCTTGTGTTCCGTTTGGAATACAAGACCCAAAAGTAGAATGTTCAATCTACAAAGAGAAGTTGAACTGACAGGGACGCTGATGGTGCTATTCCGCTTTTGGGTCTTATGATCCATTTGGAACACAAGACCCAAAAGTAGAAAGTAAAGGTGTGTGCAGTCTATAATCCAAAGCAACTGTAAGAGGTATAGTATGAACATAGTTTCTACTATGGACTGGCTTGGTAGAGAAATTGAAAGGTTGGCTTAGCGCTTACTAGACATTAGTCTATAATCTGTATCATATTCTCAGTTACAGTGATAGACAAGTGATATAAGTATCTACAGTACGTACAATCAGTTTGATTTAATTCTAAGTATTATTGAAGGCCTAGAACAGGATATTAACATTTCGTCCGGGTGGTCCTATCTAGCTACTATATCAAGGCTGAGACAAAGTAGAGAATATCCTTTCTTAGAAACTATTCCGGCTACGAGATAGAAGATAACGGGCTGTCTTGTATAATACTTTTAGCTCGATACTAAAAAGCTCCTATAAAAATACATTTCCTGTCCTACCCAAAGGCGCATCAGCTGGCCGAGCGGGCTCAGAGTTGACTGGTTTTTCTGGAATAGGCCACATATTCATAATTATAGTCCAACCTGGTTCAATTACATTTTCTTCCACTTGAATCCTTGAACTTGACACGTTTCTTTATCTGGGGAGCTAAAATGCCAGTAAATGCGGCCTCCAGAGATTATACCTTTTTTGGACTTGCATGACTACGGGTATGGAAGTCGAAGAGAGCGTACATACAAAACCTCGATCTACCATTCTCAGTTCAGCCCAGTCAAAATCGGGATGGAACAATGACTGCAATTCGTGTTATGGGCTCTGGAAATAAAGAGAGAAGAGGTTTTATATAAATAAAGTTGTTAAGTAAAGGCCTGGTCTTAATCTATAGTGTTTCTCTTTCTTATATACCGAATCTTTGATATATAATGCAGTCACAGAACTCACCTTTGACTCAAACACACTCACCCTAACTCATCTCCAGTCGCCCAACGGTAAAGTTTACCCGGACAGCACCCACATGTCGGCCGGTGAATAGTTCAAGTTGGATGGGCGACCACCAGCGAATCCCAGCCATGATCTCAATGTCACTGAGGTCGCTTCCCATTTCCTGTATCGGGGTGATTCAATTGTCGAATCTATCAGACTGTGCAGATAGTGAGGCCCACGCGTGTTTCTGATATAGAAGCCCCAGATTATCTAGTTCGCCTGAACGATATAGCGCCTCCTCTGTATGTTGACCCTGATGATCTCCATGATTGTCCCGCATCTTGAAACAGTACATGCATAATTATTGTCAGAGCTGATTGTCTATCATGTCTTACATGGGATAATCCTGGCATCATCTTCATCCTCATTATGCTCACCTCCACGGATGGGCGTGATGCCATGGAAGAAGCCACACGGAATGATCGTCGTCAACTAAATTTATTGAAAAGGGAATTTACACGGATACAGAAAGGCCCTAGTTCCGATTCAAGAAGACGCCGCCAAAGATTCCATCGATGAAGAGCAGCAGAGTCCACCGATTCCTGTCAATCATGCAAGTTTTCCAGAACCCTGGGCTGTGCTGTAATGGGAAATATCCTTTGACAAAGACGATGTAGCTGCAATTGGCGAATGTTAAAATGAAAAGGGTACCCTTTATCATTTGACTGGGTATTTCTCGCCAGAGTCCGTCATTTCTAGTCTTCCTTAGTAGATGTGAGGATGTAGTTCGTACATCCCTACCGAGAGACTTCAACCGAAGGCTGGTTTCTCCTGACTCCAGTCATCCATTCTGCACCTAGGAGCCTGACGCTCAGGGGGATGAATATGCCAAGGCATCGGGTGATGCTACAACCGTATTTTGCAAGTTCAAGACACGGAAAAGAAAAGGGTCTCGAGAACCATTGTGAACTATGGGTGTTTGGGTGTTTTCGATAAGCCCAACATCGGTGCGGTGAGGTAGGTTAGCTACGTAGACAGACGAGCAGGTAGGCAGCGTATTTCGTATATGAAATGCCAAACTAAATAGAGCGAACATTGCATATCCTTGGTGGGTGTGAGATTTATGCATTCTTCGCTAACCTATTACCTACAACAGCCCACTGCTTGTAGATCCTCGCTTTCACCGTCTCCAAGTCCCGCTCATCCATCCGACTTTGCCTATCTCGGTGGAATGGTTATATGATTGCAATAATACCCGAGCACCCCGGGATATTCAGGCCGGGATGTGCGAATAGATCGGGGCCTCGTAAGTGGACCCGCAAGAGAGATCCGAATGCGCTAAAATGCCAATGGGATCCCGAATGTCGATCTCGTACGTGATTGAAGGCCATTATATCAAGCTCCCAGGGATCCGGAAGAGTCCGAGCCGATTGGTAAAGTTACGACTTTATTGCTCCAACCTCCAAGTTCCCAACACCGTCAAATAGCGTGGTGAGGGATTTAGTAGGATATCGTATATGCCGAGCTAACTCCTTGCTTATACCGCGAAAGGACTGACGGTCGACTAGAGTGGGTCTGGGCCTCAAGCTAGCAGAGTGTAATAAAATGCTTCCATGGAGCTGAGTATGACCAGGCCTGCATTAGTCTTCTGAGACAACTGCACCAGTGGACGGGGAATACGGAAGAACCCGACAAGCATAGGCTCTCACCTCAGCTGGTCATGGGTATTTAGGGCTCCCCGTTTCCTGCTTCTTCTTCGACCCGGATATCAAATATCCCCATGACCAAAAGATGCTTCAGCTCAAGCTGGAAGTGCTCACGGCCGTGGCCGCATGGGCTATATCTTCGGCCTGTGCCAATGTGCCTATTAGCCACGATTGGACCCGGGGTCTCTGCCCACGAGGAAATGACATGAAAGAGCTCGCGGTGAAGCTTTCGCCGACCGCCAAGGTCTATTTCCCAGGCTCGGATGAATTCGAACTGGCATCGACACGCTGGTCCGTACTCGACGCTCCGAAAGTGAATATCGTCGTGGTCCCTGGCACAGAAAATGACGTGGTCGAAATAGTAATTTGGTCTTTTTCTTTTTGCTTCGTTTCTTTCCTCATAATGCGCAAAGCCCGCAGTTTCAATCGGAATATAACCACGGTAGGAGCGGAAGGCTAACCTGAGCGGTTCAGGTGAAATTCGCAAATACGAAAGAATTGCCCTTTCTTGCGTACAATGGCGCCCATGGAGCAATCACCACCCTGGGCAAAATGAATCACGGTATCGAGATATACTTGCATCAGTTGAGTAGTGTCGAGATTGCCAAGGATGGGAAAACGGCCACAATTGGCGGAGGAACCAAGTCGAAAGCTGTCACAGACAAGCTGTGGGCGGCGGGCAAGCAGACGGGTTAGTCTGGAACAGCCAGTCCAGCGCGAATAGGAAAGGACGTTAACTCTGAGAGACAGTGACTGGAACCTGTGAATGCGTCAGCTTCATGGGACCTGCACTTGGAGGAGGACATGGGTGGCTACAGGGACACCACGGCTTAGTCGCGGATCAGTTTGTGTCCATGAATATCGTGCTCGCTGACGGCACTCTGAAAGTTCTCGATGAGAAATCCGACCTCTGGTGGGCAATCAATGGCGCTGGTCACAACTTCGGGATCGTAACCTCGGTCACGACAAAGATCTACGACATCGAGCACAGGGACTGGGCGATCGAGACAATCACCTTTGCCGGTGATAAGGTTGAGGCTGTCTATCAAGCTGCCAATGACCATCTACTGAAGAATGGCAGCCAACCCGCGGGTGTCATCAACTGGTCGTACTGGATGAACAACCCAGACGCCGACCCTAATAACGTAAGGACAAACCCCCCAGACCGTGTCCCAACCTTTCGCCTTGTCTCACCCTTCTAGCCGGTCATCCTATTCTATATTATCCAAGAAGGAGTCAAATCCGTCGACCCAGTCTATACCAAGCCGTTCCATGATATCGGTCCGCTCTCCGTGGAACCCCGTGGAGGAACATACACCGATCTCGCTGCATGGACAGGCATCGCCCTCTCATCGCCACCCTGCCAAAAAGCCGGTCTCGTCAATCCTCGATTCCCCAACTATCTCGAATCATACAACATCCCAGCCCAAAAGAAGGCGTATGACATCTTCGCGAACGCAATCCGCGGACCCTCAGCATTCAACCACTCAATATTCATGTTCGAAGGCTATTCCATGCAGGGCGTGAAAGAAATTGACAGCCAGTCGAGCGCCTTCGCCTTCCGGGACGAGAATATCCTCTCCGCCCCGCTGATCACCTACGCGCCCAGCGGTCCCGAGCTTGACGAAAAGGCTGCGCGGTTGGGCAACGAGCTTCGCCGGATTCTCCACGACGCCAGCGGCCGCCTGGAGATTCGCTCCTACGTCAACTACGCTTATGGAAATGAGACACCGCGGCAGTGGTACGGGACTGAACGCTGGCGCCAGGCCCGTCTGCGGGCCTTGAAGCAGAAGTACGATCCCAAGGGCAGGTTTAGTTTCTTTGCCCCTGTCGCGTAAGTTCTGGGGTTATTATATTATAGTGATCCCAGATGGGAAGGATGGCTATGAGGCCATGAAGTGATATCTTCTCTATTCGCGAGGGAAATTGTCTCTCTCTACGGAGTAGTGCTTACCCGATCACATATATCAACCTGCAGTTGTCGGTGCTCGCTTTACTGTAATAGATCTATGGTCTGGTACAGAACGTTCCAGCAGTGCGGTAGGTATATTAGAATAAAATATCATTACTAGAGTGCAATGAATACGATGTTTTTTTACTGTTGAACAAGCTTCACAAGGAGGGCCTACTTTACAGCGCAGTGTAGGTTACAACGTCCATCAGTGAATGATGGTACGCACCGTTGGCGAGAACTGGGAAATACAACAACTGGATGGAGCAGTTCAGGGGTCAGAATGTCGATCAGTTCAAGGATACTAAGAAAGTTGCTCTCTCTCGCTAAGCGGATGGCACAATTTGCCGGGTCGGTTAGGCTTCACCAAAGGTGGATCTATATTCAAGCGAGTGGCTGTTGCTGTAAATCCTGAGAAATCCGTTAAGCTGCTGTAAAGTTCACTGTATGATTGCCAGCTAATGGGGCGTTCTTGTTTTGTTATCTGCGGGAAGGAGCTGCTGAATCTCTATTCAGATTTACCTGCGACTCGAATACCATGTACAGTACCCGTTAAGAGCTACTAGCAGCGTCTTAACATTAACTCGCACGATGGTCCAGCGAGGCTACTTGACGGTGATGGTCTCTGTACACAAATCCTCGGGCCAGCGAGCAGCATCGTGTCCATTGCTCCTTGTCCCGACGTTGTATCGAAGACTCACTTGCTCATCTGGGAAGCTGAGCACCGGACGCAACATCTTGAAGTACTTATTGACCGCTCTCGAATATCGGATCTCAAAAAAGTGCGGCTGAAACAATTGTGCCGCGCAGTTTTGCATCAACGACTTCATCATCAGTGGAACGGAGGCAAGCATGCTGTCGGTATGCCGAAAAGCGAGCCAGTTGTGTCGTTGCCAAACTTCGTCCCAGACGGGCGGCGGATACACACCCACGCTGTTCACGAGCCACTGGCAGTAGTAATTCAGGGCGGTCTACTTCACGTCAGATACTCCCCGGCCTGTGGTGAAAGATGAGGCGAAGAGAGACATACATCAACAAGAAAGGATCCACCTTTGCTAGCCCTTTCAATCACGGCATGTATAATACCGCAGACGCCGATGACGCCTGTACTGTGGGAAATATTAGATAACGGTGAGCAGATCAGTAGGAGTTAAGATTCCCTACCAGTAATCTGCGTTGGGGTAGATGGAAGTCACAGCCTCATCCTGTCCGATGGCGCGACCATACTCAAAGGAGACACCACAGTTCTAACGGAAGCCGTGTTAGAGGTCCTGAGTTCTGACTATTAGCCAAGTGGAGAACCATTGACCACCTACCGCATCACTGATCTGCTGCCAACCACTTCTATGCTGCCAAGGACCATGCCAACCATAGCAGTTTTCCCGCGCATAAATGATACCATATCGCCGATCTTTGAGCAGGTCCAGGACCGCATCCTTCCCAAATCCAAGTCGCTCCATCACTCCAGGTCGGTACCCATCCACTATAACATCCGCTTCACAAATCAGCTTGCGCAGGGTTTCCTTTCCCTCCTCATTCTTCAAGTCAATCGAGCAATTCCACTTGCCCCAGTTTAGATCGGCATGAAGAGGATACAGATCTAAAACGCCGGGGCCAGTCACACGCATCACACTGGCCCCAAGCTCGGCCAGGTGTTTGGACATACTAGGACCGGCAATCACACGACACAAGTCGATAACCTTGAGACCAGCCAAGGGGCGAGAGATGCCTGTGTCTGGGGTGGACTTCCACCATCTGGGTTCTTGAGTCGCGTTCGGAACATGATTGAGCTCGTAGAGGCCGACATGAGCGTTTGCCTTTCCATGCTCACTTCTTCTGTATTCATCGATGGAGTAGCAGATTGTCCCCGCCTGGCGATATTTCTCATTCATTAGCTCGTCCAGCTCTACTGCAGTAAACTGCAGGACTCGGTCTTGGATTGCATTGATTGCGTCGGCGGTCGAGGTGGCTTTGCGATCAGGGTTCAGACCCAGCGCGGTCGATGAAGGGTTGGCGTTCATACCGCCTAATCACTATTGTTATCTTTGGAATTTCTCTGTTATCCCGCTCGATCTGCAATGAAGACGTAGTGCCTACCGTGAACATGATAGCACCGCCCGTCTTTGGTCTTGTATATATTGGTGATGGCTGCCCGATGCAGAGTACCTGACCACAAGTTTGATTCGGAAGTCGGAAATATCGAAGAAATGCGCTCGATTGGGGATAGCTCTGGGTTCACGGCATTTCCTTCGGCGTCGACGACGTCGATAAGCAGAGCTGACATGATGAAGAGCGTAGCATGGTCGCTGGGCTAAGTTCAGCAACCGCATTCGTCCTGTACATCACATCTCCCACCCAGCTGGTCATATCAAAGGAAAATAGCCTCACAGCTAGCAAACACCAAATCAGAAAGAGGAAAGAAAAACTGACGTATCAATCTGGATCCTCACTGGGCCGTGATTATATTTCGCCTTCAGCAGGGCGTTGACCCAGAGGGCCTCAAGCCCTTTGAGAGCCGAAATACTCTCTGCGAAACGCCAGTTGACTGGGATGTTCGGCTGAGCGTTTCCGGCATATTCCACATAGTCAGCGAGAGAGGTAGCGTTGTTGGGGATGTTTGATGCAAGTAAGGGGTTCCTCAGGATACCCTTGCTGAGAAGCTGGGCGGCTTCAGTTGGAACCGAGTATGCCATCCTGCTTCTTTTGGAGGGGGGGGGGGACCAACTTCCTGTATCGTTGTGTCCTTTTGTGTGTTTCTGCTGTTGGTAAGAAGATTAGGATAACTCATTTGTATTGCGGGGTAATCCCGTCGTGTGCTGGCGTTACTACTACTGGTAATAATAGTAATAATCATCCATTGGTATCTCACAATGCAAGGGTCCACCAATCCCCAGGTTAATAGCGGGATATGATGATAATAGTATTATTATGCATATTCATAGCAAGGATTCAACACGATTATCAGCTCGAATATACGTAACCAACCTCAGAATCAAGATCGATTGGAACAGAGAAGCTGCATGAGGGAGTTATCAAGATGAAAACAAGGTAGGGTAGGGTAAGGGTTGAGGATGTACTTCTTTGATAAGCTGACTAACCAAAGCATGACTGCAATAAATCCAACTGTAACGGTCACAGGAGAGCTTATAAGGAGCCAGAAGCTCTCTCTCTCTCTCCTGATTACAACTACTCCACCACCCAGGAAGCATGCTCAGGAAACGTGCAATTCGAATTGGAAACTGGTATATCAATAACTATGAAACAAGTTAAAACATCATCGGCAGGGGAACTTGAATTGACACTTCGCTAGCTCCGGCGCCGCGGGAGATGGCCCAGACCAGCTTTATCGGTTGGCCACGGAGGGCCCTTTGGACGCCATCGTTGCCGATTATCTGGCTGAGGTCAATATCGCCTGGCGGGCACTCGAGGTGAGTGCTTGATTCTTCGATGTGAGGAGGGATGAAAACATTGGGGTCTAACTCAAAACGGCGGCAATGTTAGAGGGAAGAATACCCCGAGCGAGGATACGAAACGGCATTCCTAGCCCATCTCAGTCACAAGAACGCAGCAGAAGTTATTGCCCAAAAGGGGATTAAGATCGTCCATAATGGGGGAGCTCTCAACCCGTATGGATTGTACAAGGCGACAAAAGAGCTTTTGGAGCGCGATGACCTCGGCAACCTCAAGGTGGCCTGGGTTGACGGTGACAATGTCGTTGAACAGGTCTTAGCGGCCAAAAAGGCCGGTACCGCAAGTCAATTCCCTCACCTTGACATTGAAGATGTAGATCTTGGCTCGCTGGAGAATCGCATTCTCTCTGCGAACGCGTATATCGGGGCCAGCGGAATCGTGGCTGCACTGAATGCGGGTGCCCAAATAGTTATCTGTGGTCGGTGCTGCGACGCTTCGCCAGTGATTGGTCTATCTGCTTGGTGAGCTATCCGAGCCTGCCTGTGAGAATATAAAAGTCGCTGACACGAGACAGGTGGTACGGCTGGTCAGAAACAGACTATGATCGACTCGCCGGAAGCCTAGTTGCGGGTCATTTGACGGAGTGTGGACCCTATATAACGGGGGGTAATTTTTGTGGCTTCAAATCCATCCCTAATCTGTTCCGTGTAGGATATCCCATTGCCGAGGTCTATGGTGATGGAAGTTCCGTCATTACGATACACCCCGGAAGCAACGGTGCCGTAACAGTTGATACTGTCAAAGCGCAGCTGGTCTATGAGATCCAAGGACCGAAGTATCTCAACCCTGACGTCGTGGCACACCTGGAGGGCATCAAGATAGAACAAGAAGCTGAGAATCGCATTCGTGTAACGGACGTAACAGGGAGTCCACCACCCCCAACGACTAAGCTTGCCGTCTGTGCCTTTGGGGGATATCAAGCTGAGGTAGCCACATTCGCTGTAGGCTTGAATATTAAGGAGAAAGTCGAGCTCCAGCAGAAGCAAATCCTAGATTACCTGGATCATTCACGCTTCTCCACCATTGCCATTGATGCGTATGGGAGTGCTCCCGAGGATCCCAAGTCACAAAAGGAAACTACAGTGATGATTCGACACCTTGTCCAGGCCACTACCAAAGAAGCAATTGATCACTTTGCAGAGACGTTCATGTTCTGCGCCATGCAAGGTTATGCCGGGTTTCATCCGTGAGTGCACCGCGTTGAGAACGATATCTCGACAAAGGCGATATGCTAACAATCACTTGCAAGAAACATGGACTTTAGGACGTTGGCCCCAAAGCCGTACATCCGGTACTTTCCAGGACTCTTTCAGCAGTCAGCCTTGAAAGTCCGTGCTCATGTCGAGGAGCAATCTCCTATTGAAGTAGATCCCGTTAGAACTACTGCCCCATTTACGGGCCAGCGGTCCTACGAAACTACCACGCCGGCCAATTTGCACTCTTTCGGAACCACCCAGCGCGCTCCTCTAGGTACAGTCACCCAATGGCTCTTCTTTGCTAAACAGCGGTGACCATTAATCAATACCTTGCCATAGGTTCGATCGTTCTCGCTCGCTCTGGGGATAAGGGTGGAAACGCCAATATCGGTCTGTGGGTTCGTAACGCGGACGAATGGCCGTGGCTACAGGCATTCTTATCTGCTGAATGCTTCAAGAATCTTTTGGGCGACGACTACCGTCCAGAATACCGAGTTGAGCGTTTCGAGATTCCCCATCTGTATACCGTGCATTTTGTCACGTACGGCATTCTTCAGGAAGGGGCGACAAGCTCTTCAATTATTGATGGACTTGCCAAGAGCTTCGGAGAATTTGTGCGTGCTCGTCAGGTTGAGATTCCCGTGCAGTTTTTGGACAGGCCTTGGGTGTAGTAACACAACGGCTGTTGGCATAGCAAATAGTCGGATGCTCTGGATAAATTCCAATCGTATAAATCCACGAAGCTCTCCATTCTGCCAATGTCATTGAACGTTGCACGCCATATGCTCATGAATCGGCTCTCGTCTCCCTGGATAATGCACCCTTGAGGCTAGAGTCGTTATGTTAGTATCGCATTAGAAAAGTGGCACCTAGTAATAGGAAAATCACCGACTCACAGGAAACTGGAAGGAGTTTGTTTCATCTTCGTACATAGAACTATATAATCAAAACGGCCGTGGGATTTTCTTCGACATGTTAGGCTGTATTTTGCCTTGTCCATTTGCATTTGAAATGCAGTTCATTTGTTTATAAATTTCATTATCTCATTTGATAGGAAAGGGGTTGCGAGAAGTGCTGTCTATAGGCCAAGTACTGTCTCAGTCCTGGCGTGCCGGATCCTGAGCAGGTCGGTTCAGGAGCAAGTCATCAATCTCAGCCAGAATCTCGGGGGTGAGCTTCGGTAACAATTTCAGGCTTTCTACGTTATCCACAATCTGTTCCGGTCGAGAAGCGCCAGTAATGACAGATGAGACATTCTCGTTCTTCAAACACCATGCGAGGGCGAGCTGAGATAATTTGAATCCGAGTTTATCGGCCAATCCCTAGTTTTACTTGATTAGCTGCGTGTCTCCACATGACGGGGGCGACTTTTACTACCTTCAGTCTGACGATCTTCTGGATAGTCTCCGACCATTCCTTATTCTCCCAGCCATCTCTAACTTGGTTCGCGAATTTATCTTGGCTCTCTGCGAACCGGGAGCCGGGGGGAGGCTGTGTGGTCGCATCGTTATATTTGCCGCTCAACAGTCCCATTTTCAGGGGAGAAAATGAGGTCAAGCTAATTCCACAGCGAGAGTATAACCGTTGGAATTCACCCTCGACCTTCTTGCGGTCTAACATATTATAAAGCGGTTGCTCGACGATCGGGCCCACAAGACCCAAAGCCTTCGCGATGCCGCAGGCTTCGGTGATTTCGTCCGCGGACCATTCCGACGTTCCCCAATAGAAGGCCCAGCCCTGGTCAATGACAAAGTTGAACGCACGCACTGTCTCTTCCATGGGTGTTAGGCGATCGGGGCGATGGGCGTAAATGATATCGACATAGTCAAGTTGCAGTCGTCGGAGTGATGCGCGTGTGCCTTCGATGATGTGTTTTCGGGATAGACCGTGGTTATTGATCAGAATTTCGCCATTCGCTAATCCCCAGTTTAACTAGAAAACAAGCAGGTGGGTAAGCCATTTGCTAGAAAGGCGGCGAGGAGCTAATCGTCTACCTTTGTGCTGATCACTAAATCGCTCCTCTGCCATCCAAATTTCTCAATCGCTTTTCCCATGACGATCTCCGACTGGCCATTTGCATAGCTATCACGCGTCAATTGGGTATCTTGATGATGAAGTCACTACAGCAGAAGGGGAATACCTTTCGGCTGTATCAAAGAAATTGACACCGCAGTCGTAAGCCTGCTTCATACAGTTGAATGCCATCTCTGTGTGGCAGATTAGCGCTCGTCCGTGTTATCCGGCGTAATCGATCGTACCATCGCCAACATGTCCGCCGAAGCTTTTTCCCAGCACATTGTTAGCGACACTATACACTTGGAACGCCGGTCCTCTTTAGACAAAGACTCACGTCAGCCAGCCTCCCAGTCCGATCGCAGATACGTGGAGACCCGAGTTGCCAACCCGGCGGTAGACCATGTCTTTGTTCTTATTCGGCCACGCCATTATGAATGATGAATATCCGGAAATGCAGTATGCGATGTATCCTTTTCAGAGAATTTTCAAAGGCGATGTTCCAGGGTGACAGCGCCAGCATTTAATACGCCGCCGGTGCGCAGGCACATACGATTCCATACCATTGTTCGTTCATACACTTCACCGAAGCCGGCGATTGAGACCGATACGCCGTCCAGTCAACGACGAGGATCAGGGCCACTCTTTCTGTATTTTAACGAGACACTTCTCCCCTAATGACCATGACCACGAATCGCGAACGAAGAGATACTGGTCGTGCGGGTCTCAGGAAAGGAGATGGAGATTCGGAGAAATGCTCGGAGGGGCAACTGTGCTCGAACTGCAGAAATGATCCTTTTCGATTTCAGACTGGCGTCGTTGTTGAAGATCCAATCACGGTTAATTCCTCGTATAGGTAGAAAGGTGGAGCGATGGCGTGCGGAGTGGAGATCGTCGCGCAACTTCTAGACTTCTAGTACTTGTTATCTAGATCGTGAGTTGTTCCCATGCATGAGTGAAACTTCCCCGCATCAACCGTTCTCATCGCTCATAACAAAGTGCGCTCGAAAGGTTCTGGGTATTAGCTCGGACTCAGACTTCAGCTACATGATGCATACATTCAAGGTATAATATGCATTGGCCGTCAACATGTCCTCCGACCGACAAGCCGTGACCAAGCGAGCCTGCGATGGGTGTAAGATAAGAAAGATCCGCTGTGGTGGTGGTCAACCCTGCAGGTCCTGCATCAAGACGGGCATCAAATGTACTTACGTCCGAGTTCAACAATGTCGAGGACCACGGCGGTTGCGCTCCACGACCCAGTTTCTTATCGAGCAAGTCCAGTATAACGGCGATAGCTATAACTGCGAAGCCTCGCATCAATCAGGTGAAGCTGTTCAGCTCAATCCGAATCCTGGACCTGTGCGAAAGACCACAGACAGGGAAAGGTCGGTCGCATGCCTTCGCATCATGTACATACACTACCTTCTGTTCTAATAGTCTGCAGTGCGCGCATTCCTCTTGAAACCCTCACGTCGCCGCTTTCCATTTACCACGTGCGCATGTACCCTGTTTGGCCCGTTGTCAATGTTGAACAAGTCGTGTCGGCATTGCAATCGGATGTTGATCGCAATGACAATGAGACGTACGCATTAGCGACAGCGGTCGCAGCCGCGACAATAGCCCAGTTACGACTGGGGGATAATTCCGACGCCGGTGAAGTCATTACTGCCGAGAGACTGGCGTCAGAGTGCTTGCGCGCTCGAGACATATGCCATTATCGGTCAAAACCCAACTTGAATATGATCCGGGCATCATTCTTCCTACATGTCTATTATGAAAATCAGAATCCTGGTGGGAGTGAGTCCCTTCTGTACTTGAGAGAAGCCATTGCGACTGCTCAAATGTTGGGTCTCCACCGTGAATCGTCATACCGCAGCCTGTCATCCGACGAACGTCAGCTGCGTCGACGTGTCTTGTGGTTACTCTTCGTTACTGAACGGTTAGTCGCTTGGACTGGGACGGAGTTCATCAAGCAGTAGCTAATTCCAACAGCGGAGTCTGCATTCTTCACAGGTTTCCTGTCACTTTGAAAACGAATATATCAGCCCCGCAAATTGACGAACATGATGAACCGCAAGTCCTTCGCGCCTTTGTCAAGCTCCTCGGTCTATTTCAAATCTTCGAGAAATCTGGGATGTTTGACATCATTCAGGATGAACATTCAGACCTGCTGCCAGACGCAAACCAAGTAAGCCTTGTCGATGCGCCTTTCTTAGAGAGTCTTCAGCGCAACCTGCAGGATGGATCGCTGCTTTTCGAACATATCTCAGACGTGCAAAAGGCGGATCTGTGTGTTACTCGACACTGGATGCGGATGGTTTTGTGGAAGCTGTCCCCGAAGAAGTCTCTGGCGTCGTCTCCCTCTGCCGACCGGTCCATGTCCCTTTACTTCCCAATCATGGTCGCAAAGGAGCTAGTGGGTATCGTCTCACAGCTCCCTCGATCGGCAATTGAGGCTCATGGTCTGGGTATGGAACTAAAGATCTACGAGGTTGCGAATTCTCTTGCTGACGCAATTACCAATCTCACCGTGCTACCGCGTATCCAGGAATGGGAACTTGAAGGTGACAGCCGCCCGAATTATCTATTATCCCGTCTGCACTCCATATTGTCAACTTTCCGGGGGGGAGCAAACAAGAAACTTGTGGATGTTCTATACCGGAAGATGGCCGATGCACAGCTTATAATTGGGCCAGCGTTAACAACATCCGTTCAACGTAGTCGTCGCGGTACCAAAAAGCGTCGGATATATTCGCAGGAATGCGAAACACGGGCCAACGATCAACCAACGAGTAAAATGCCTGAGCTGATCAATCATGATTCTATCTCCGTACTGTACCCTCAAAATGTCGACCCACTGGTATATCCCTTCAACGCGAATGACTTGGCCTACGCGTCGGTTTGTGACTTGGCGTTCGAGACCGCAGACAACACTCGATATCCAGGGGCAAGTGATTTCTTCCAGTCGACATATGATGGAGCAACACCACAGTTCCTGTTCGATCCCAGTAGCCTAGCAATTGCATCAGAAGATGTGGCAACTCTCTCGCCGCTGTTATCCTCTTTCATGCCAATAAATACGATCAGCGAAGACTTAAGTTCGCAAGCTTTGCGGGCCTCAACCCAAGACCTCTTCTTTCCCGGGACTGAATTTCCGAGTTTAGCTGCGAACGGTGATTTTGCCGGTCTCTACTAGAGCTACCAATTTGCACTCAATTGTGTGGATGGTTCTGAAATCCCTGGCATTAAATCATAGCGTACATTTAGGCTGCAACAAAACTCAATACTTGAAACGAAAGTCGAGTCGCTTGTTCCCTTCTCTTTCTCGAGCAGCCTGGTCAGTCTGGTAGGCCAGCTTTTCTTCGGTACTTAGATCATTCCACTTTTTCTCTTTCTGTCGGTTGAGATACCGGAGATACTCCCGGTGGAGAACGAAGACCACCATCGAGAATGCACAGATGGAAATCAGTACCTTGTTGCCAGTATAGTAATACGGCGTGTCCGACGCGCGATAGATCTCTGTTCGACCTCAGTCAGTTATTCTCTTCCAATTTCGGTTATCTGGTCGGGGAACTTACGAGATGAGACCACGGATCCCACCTGTACAATCACATTATACGTCGCAGCTGCAATAGCCCGCTTCTTCACATCAAACGTGTTCTCAGATATCCACGCCGAAACAATCGGGTGAAAGTAGGGATATCCGGAGATCATCGTAGTGATGGCAAAACGCTCCCAATTACGTCCGCCGGCCGGCATAGCCAGCAATGCTGCCAACAGCGGCAGGGACCAGAACTCGCCAAACAGACAGTGGAATGCTCGTTCCCCGAAGTACTCGCTGCTGGCCGATAATGCGAGCATGAGGATAATCTGCAGCACTGCCGATGGAATCGAGAGCATGTTGGAGTCGAATGTGGAGAACCCGATCCGTTTGAGCGTTAGGGACAGGTATGCTTGCACCGGACCCTGCGGGATATAGGCTACAAGGCCAATCATATACAGCCCCCACATGGACTTGTCACTCCAGGTATTTAGGACGTCTCGGATGGTAGCACGTTCATGGATGTGGGTGAGACCTTTGGACGGGTCATCACGCAGCAGGCGCTTTAATTGTAATGGTTAGCTGACAACAGACAAGTAATGGTCTGTGAAGAGAAGGGCAACATACGTTGATCATGATCACCTCTTGGCGTTCTGAGTACCATGGTCTGGGAACGAGGACGCTCTTGGTGTTGGTTGGTGAGCTGGGAAGGTAGAGAATGCTCTATGTGCAAGCAGGTTAGCTCTTGTGTCGGCAAGCATGCCTCTCCTCTGAGAGGTACGAAATGGATATCCATACCACTAGTCCGATGACGAAAGTCAAAAGACCCTCGATCAGAAACAGCCAAAACCAGCCGGTCTTTCCATGAACTCCACGCATCTGCAATATTCCCGCCGCGAGCAAGGACGAGATAATGCGGGCGACCTGCAGTATGTCAGTCGAAACTTAATCTTCCCAGCCCCCAACATGTCAAACGACTCAGTCGCTTACATTCAATGTCGACCAGAAGAATGCGAGCCGCACACTCAGCTCCCTGGTCTTGTAAAAGTACGTGGCGAAGAGAATCGTGCCGGGGATAAAGCCACCCTCGAACGCCCCAATCAGAGCGCGGGTCACATAAAAGCTGGCTCGGCCTGTCATCCACGCCTGTGTCCAAGAGACCAGAGACCACAGCATCATCATAATCGGGAGAACGCGTCGGAATCCAAAGCGCTTGATAAGAAGCTGGGCGGGGAATTCGGCTGCCAGGAAGCACACCAATTGAACTGTTGTTCCCTATCAATCCGTGTCAATAAAACCCTAGCTCATGAAGATTGTATCGACTACACTCACATTGTTGTAATCATTCGACGAGAGTTTCAGATCATTGAGTAGGTTATCCGTCAGTGCATTCGACAGGTTTCCACGATCAAGTTGCAGACCAAAGAACTATTCCTTTCAAGTCACTTCCCGGAATATATCACAACACCGGGGGAATACATACCATGACACAAACCCAAGAAAGAAGCAGCATATCGGTCTTAAACACAACCGCCTTCTCCTCTTTTTCCGTCCAAGACGCCGTGGGGTCAAACCGATGATAGCCCTCATAGGACTCATGCGGCGGCGTCACAGCAAAAAGATTCTCCTGTCCCACGGCAACGGATCCTTTCGAGGATACATCGTCGATTGGAGTTGTCTTCCCATCGGTAGGACCTTTGTAGGCCCATTCGACATCAGTCATCCTCGCTGGTATTCTCCCTGTATTGAATTTCGCCCGCTCAGAATTTCAAAGAAAAAGAATAACAATTCACCAAGCTCTCAGTCTCTAACCCCAAAGATATCTCCATTACTATGAAAATGTGAACAACGCATGAGTTTATATACTTATCAAATGCTACGTATAGTAAAGAGAGGTTTTGCATCACTAAGCCTTCCGAGCACATCATCGATTAGTTCGCATTTTGGCTTCTGGGGCCTTACCAGGTTAGTTTAGTTAGCCGATGAACATCTAGTACGATACTTTAAATCTTGAATGCTTCCTTGTCTAGATCTAGTTTATATCTAATCAGTATATTTCTTCAAGTTGAAACTTAATCTATGCTCCAGGGTCAACAAAATATCCCACAATCATAGAAAATCATCCCGGGTTTCAGTCGTGTCGTTCAGATTTCCCCGGATTTTGTTCCCTCGGCTTGACTTTAGTTCCTGAGGAAGTCTTGACTATCTACGGAGTAGACCAGTTTAGTAAACGAGATCGAGAGGCCAAAATGCTTGGCGACTTTTTGGTGTCCCGAGAATTTCGCCGGCGCCCCACAGATCCTGTTTTGGTAGAGGTGGGAATTTCGATCGTACGGCATTCTAAGGTAGGTTTCTTGTAGGATAGAGTGAATCATGTGGTCATTCTTAGTGAAGGGACCGTGGGTTATTACTTGGTTTTGGGGGAAAGCACGCAAAGATAATGGATACCGCGTCGGTGTACTCTGTAGATGAGGTTGGTAGTGGTGATTGGTGATGTATGATACTATACTACTAGCTTGAGGTATTGAGCACTGCCATGGAGTGAGCATAGGACTGGGGAAGAGCCAATCCTAATTGGTGAATTCGTCAGCTATTGATATGCTGGCCTATATATCAACGGTATCGAGATTCTAGACTGGTCTGCTGATCTTCTCTGGATGTATGAGGATAACCGCAACCGTTATGCCGAGTATTAATTGGCAATTTAATCCATGCCAAATCCCTTCAATAATCCCACATGACGTACTCTGATCCTCGAAGCTCACGAGTATGACTACTAAGGAGGACGCCTTTCCACCCCAGCTGGGAATGAGCCCAAGACAACACCTCCAATGGCCCATATGGATAATACTTCGTTGCTCAATGATAGGCAAGACGACCTCCAATTGCTGCTGAAGCTCGAAGTACATGACTCAGACCCTCTCGCATGCATCGCTTCTCTCTAACATCCTCGACAACAAGTGGAATAACCGTCGAAGTGACTCGTAGATGTCCAGCTCCAACACCCAACCTGTTAAAAACAACGCACAGCGCGAACAACTCTGTACCCTGTGGCCCAATAAAATCACACAGTATCACTCCGTCGGGTGTTCAAATCTCTCCCAGTAGGGCAGCCATGCGCTATCACCGACACACCAGAATCGCATATTCCCAGAAGGCCCTGGGGGAATGCTTTAAGAACACGCAATATCAACCCTCTCTTTCCCCGAATTCCCTTTTCCCTCAACACAAGAACAAGTCCGTTGACTACCACAACCGCATTCTTCCATCGACCCCTATTCTCCTCAACATGTCTTTCCACCACTCCTGTCGCAATATCTTCATACAGCCCGAGCACGGGCAAACGATACTCCTAGCAGATGTCCGCGACACTCATGGGAATTACCACCACAGGAAGATTCGCCTGGATGACCACATTGGAAACACCGATGGTATTAGACCCCGAAGGACTTTGGGCAGGTTGGTCTGAGATGAATTGTCACTGACAGCTGAAAGGTTGGTTTCTCTGGGGAGGGTCGAATTTTACTCGCTCTGCCCGGAATGTTGCCCTTGAAAATACTCCCTGGGGCCCGAAATTGTGTGCGGATCTACCGATGATCAACGGTGGTTTGCGCGGTCGTCAGGGAATGATGTTATCGGATAAAATCCAGAACGTTGATGGTCGGCTCAAGTTCTCGGTATGTATCATGGAGCCGATCAGGGAAGACGCACTGATACTGATTCTGTTGTCTTGATTAGGGGCCTTGAGATTGATAGGATGGGAGCTGGGACATCTTTCTGGTTGTGGATGCGTTCCTTGTGGTGTTTAGTAGCTGTTATTTATATATAATCTGGTGATCACGCTATGCCATTATTTTTTCTAGTTTTTGGGCCCCTCTTCTGATCTATCATAATGTACAGATAAAGCTTACCCTTCGATTTCTGCAGGTAGTCTTGCCCAAGACCATCTTTCTGCCCAATTGTGAGCGCCACTAGACCAATGGCCTCTATGTTGGTACTGAACATATCTCATGCAGCCATTTACCAGTAAATTTTATAAAAGTCTGCTCCCAAGATATTTATATGGGAGCTGGAAGTAGTCTGTCACATACGACCATAGGGTGTGGAAAACAGGGCTTCCCGTCCGCTCAGCCGTACTTAAGCCACACACCGGCCGGTTAGTAGTTGGGTGGGTGACCACCAGCGAATCCCGGCTGTTGTATGTTCATTTCTTTTTCTCCAACTTTTTGGTAGTTGGGGCCTGGTGTTCTAGGGGCAATCAAAGGCCATCCAAGTCCTTTAAGCTGCCTACTACAGTTCTAGGACAAAAGTATTAGCCACCGTAGCCAGAATATTAAAATATATATATTTATCTCAATAACTAAAATAGTCACCACAGTTTGATTTTACTAGTAAATAATTAGAAAGAAAAAATATATATAGATTAAAAAATATTAAATTAGAAAATTATATTTTTTTTTTACTAATATTTAGTATACTAGCTATTTATTTTAATTACTATTTTTATATATCTAGATATATTATCTATTAAATAATTAAAATAATCCTGGTTTATTATCTTCTATATATACTTAATAAGTTTAGAAAAATAAGTTTTAATATTTTTTTTTAAAATTTTTAAAAGTTTCTATATTAGAGTTTAAAGTATAGATAAGATCTTTTAGTCTAAACTAGATATATTTAATAAAGTTTAGATTAGATAAGTAAAGTAATTAATTTATTATAAAAATTTTATTATCTTTAAATTACTATTTAACTAATTTAAATAAATAAATAAAAATATTATTATATATATATTCTAAGCTAGAAAATTAAATAGAAAATAAATTTTTTTCTAGAATCTTAA